>JANAVB010016191.1:6511814-6531814 GCA_029216955.1 Iris pallida | reverse complement strand
GTGATCGCGTAGGCGACGTCAGCGCAGCCAACTGGTTGCTCGCTTGAAGCAAGGCTAAGGCGAGTGGCTGACCTCCTTCGTTTCGTCCCTCTACTTCAAAACTCAATATATGAAGTAAATGAATGCTTGTCATAATAGTGTAGAATCAAAGAAATTGTGGCATGATTCTTCACGAAACACTTGCTATCAAACTGCCGATTTTGAGAATAGAAAACGTGTTCCTTACGAAAATCCACTTAGCCTATGCAAAACAATGAATGAATCGATTAACGTTTATCGCAACGATACGGTCAAGTAAGCAAATCAACCAAGTTCAAAGGAAAACGGTCATTGGACAACTTGTCGACAAGGTGTAGTTTCCTCGAACGGTTACCTAGGCCAAGGGACCGATTCGACCCGGGAGGAACGAGTGTATAGCAAGCGCCAGCCCTTCATCGGTGCGAGTTATGCGGGAACTTTCACACAGGGCTCGCTACCCGACGCGAAAGTCGTCGTCTAACTCAGCTATAGTCCGAGATGGCTTGACATTGCCAGTGGCCTTCACACCCTTTTCACTGCTTAACAAATGCACAGGGTACGGGATGATTTTGATAGTTGCTTAATGTTACATAATTTCATATGCTTGCCTCAAAACATGTTAACATGCAAATCGAACAGGATGGTTAGAAAGATCATTGAAATAGCTAGCTAACATGTTTACGAAACTTCTTGAATCAAATGCAGAGCTTGGATTTAATTAGCCATTCGCCAGTACATGTGTTTCGTGCTGATCCTCGCTCTTTGTAGGTCCCGTGAACTAGGAAGGACGCGCCAGCTAGCTCGGCGGCGTTCGTGACTTTTGAAGCTTCGGCCGTGCGTCGAAGACCTACTCTACGACTCCACTTTTGAAGGCTCTCGACAGTCCAAGGAAAATGACTCAGCGTCCCTCCCATCCAGGTCAATAGAGTACTTGTGTATATTGAGGGATGTGTGCAATGTATGGAACGGCTAACTCATCGGCACTCTTTTGTGATCGAGTCATGTTGTAGCCCGTGCGGCAGTGAGTCTTGTATCGGAGTCTGTAAAAGATGTTCATTATCAATAAAGATCAAGTTTCCTTTACTTATTGTGTGTATCAATTTGTCTGCGTACTCTCTTAGATCTCGTGTCTCGGATTACCTTATGACTAGGCCTTGTGCGATCGCAAATTAGGTTCGCACGGCATCACGCCCGGGAGACGACTATCGATTCGACGGAATCGGGGCGTGACATAATGGTATCAGAGCACGGCTTTACGTCCTTGGCCTCCAGTGTCGAGTTCTAGTCTCTAACCATTGACCTCGTGTCGATGAGAAGAGTTGTTCCATACGCTGAACCCAGGACATTTTTCTGAAACTAACGAGAGTTGCCTTTCCTTTTCCCTACAGTTACGGGAGCTCAGGCGGAAGACGAGACGAGCGCTTCCAGCAGCTCGAGTGCTTCTAGACCCGAGCATTTCGTCAGCCCAACGGAAATGACGTCTACTGTAGCCGGACCTTCCGGCGACCCGATGCAACGTACGCTGCAGATGCTTGAAATGCAGCAACGTCAAAACGAGCTCCATCGTCAGCAAGTGGAGGCTCGTCAGACTCAATTTGAGAATCGGTTCGAGGCTCAATTCAAGCTGCAGCAGCAGCAGCTGAATACCCTCCAGCAGATCGTACAGTCCGTCGTCGGCAACAACAACAACTCAACGATGACACCTGCCATGACCCAGCCTGCGGTTCGATCTAACGAAGCTGAACCAGAGGTGCCCGTGCTCTCAACTGCGGCACCGAAAAGTTCTAACTTCGACGTGTCAAAATTCACTAAAAGCTGTCGTACTTCCTTCAACGGTACAGAAGATCCCTCGGTGGCGATCGACTGGCTGGAGGAGATGGAAGATAAGTTCGAGCTTCTGGGTGTCGAGGACTCAAAGAAAGTCGCGTGTGCTCAACTTCTACTTCGAATGAACGCGCACGATTGGTGGGCTGTGCAGAAGCGGACAATTCGATGTAAAGACGAGACGACGGTGATCTCATGGGCGACATTCAAAAAGGCGTTCGAGACTGAATATCTTTCTGCAGCCGTGCGACAGGAAAAAGAAGATGAGTTTATGCAGTTAAGGCAAGGCAATATGACTGTACGACAATATGCGGCCAAATTTAACAAACTGGCCAAGTTTGTTGGGAACTTCCTACCTACCACTGCAAGTCGAGCTCGACGATTTGAAGTGGGTCTACGTTCCACTATCCGCGCTCACGTTTTGGTAGGTGAATTGTGAGACTCGTCTCACAGTATCGGTATTTATATACGGATACGTATTTTGCAGCGTATTTCATATTTTCATGGTTTCTGAAATACTTTAAAATTTTCCCAAAACTATAGGTTTCTTCTTGATCGGCATACCGCCGGTATACCGGAGTATACCGACGACATACCGCCCGGACATGTTTTCTACACTTTAGATATTTTCGGTTTTTTATTTTCATGAATAGTGTTTCGGATATTTTTGTGAATAGTGTTTAGATTTTTCGTGAATAGTGCTTGAATATTTTCGTGAATAGTGTAGATGCACTCTATTATCCAATGGACAATTGGTTTTGTTTGAATGGCCATGATTGACCTAGACTTTCACACGGATCACGATCCAACGGCTAAGATTAATTCCCCCCTTATATATAAACCACTTCACTTTCTCTCTCCTCTCTCTTTTCATTCTCTTCACACTCTCTTATTCCTTCTTCTTTCTCTTCCCTTGGAGCTTGCCAAGAGCTTGACCTCGAGGTCTAGAGTGTGGTTTCGTGCCCCTCTTGGTGGTGGAGTAGAAGATTAGGCTTGGAGCTTAACCTAGGCAAGTACATCTTGCCAAATTCTTGAACAATAGTAATCTATTGTCATTTTTGTTTTCCTTGGTGTTAAATGCTTAGAATTTTTCTAAACTCATTTTGTTAAATGTGTTTTCCTGATGATTCTCGTATATGTGCATGTTTCCAAAAATTCATTTAAACAAGATTTGATTTTCTGTTAAAATCCAATAGTGACTTAGTAGAAAAACTTGGTATCAAGAGTGATACTAGTGTTACCATCATGGATCTTGGTCACATATACATGTATGAGGTCCTTACCTAGCTAGTATACATGGATTTTGAGTTTGGTGGCAATCGGGACTCGTTTCGGTATTCCGAGAACCCCTGTTTTGGAGTATTTTGAGATATTGATCTATCAAATCTTTGAATTTTTGAAATCTAATAATTCCATGTTGTTGGAAATTCAATTCTATGCAATTTTGACTTATGAAAGTCCGAATTTCGATTTAAAATGAAGATTTTATGGCCGAAACAAGTTTTGGCAATTTTCTGAATTTCGTTGCTGTTTGAAAAACCGGTATACCGCCGGTATGCCACAGTATACCGCCGGTATGCCATTTTTGGCACCAGAAACTTACTGTCTTTAGTCCGGTATACCGTCGGTATGCCGCAGTATACCGCCGGTATGCCGTTTTATGCTGTTTTTTTTTGTTTTTGCCCGTTTTGGCCCGTTTTTGTCCGTTTTTGATATTTTCTTCGACTGTAATGATTTCTTAACATGATAACATGATCTTGCTCAGTTAGATAATGATTGTACAACCTATATAGACTTGATACTAGCACATGTTCAACCATTTTATGAAGTGTACTTAGCCTTGATTATTCTTCTCCACCTACCATGATATGTCTTTGGATAGATTCTTTCTTACAAGCTATGATAATTGTTGCCATGCCTTCTTGCTTACTTGATAGTGATCCGTCGTGGTGCACTCTTGAACATATCTTTTCTTGCTTACATGATAGTGGCCTGTCATGGCGCACTCTTGATTCTAGTACATGTCTAGCTCCTTGATAGTGGCTCGTAGTGGCGCACTCTTGTCTTGATATTATCATGTCTTGTTGTGGCTTGTTGTAGTACACAATCTTGCTTGTCTTGTCCAGTCTTGCATGTCTCAAGTCTAGGATGGATTCTGCGGATTGCCATACCTAGAATCCAACAAGAAAATGTTAAGGACTAAACTACTAGCTTGATTACCTAGATCATTGGAGACTTTCCGGTTACCTGTTGCCCTTTGATCTTGGCCCTATATATATATACTTGGGATTTGGAGCTATCTGTCATGATGAGCACTCTTCCAGCACACCGTCGAGTGGGACACCTCTTTAGGACACATGTATCTTACTGCAGTGTGTCTGCTATACTTCTTTTTTTTGCTTGGATCATTCAGGTAGTAGCAGGCGGGTAACTGGACTTGGATTTCTCAAACTTGCATGTGTTAGTAATTAGGAATGTGACAACCCTAGTTAGCTAAAGTATCAAGTCGTACTCATTGCTTGGCCGTGATTGATGGATGGAGTCCATTCTTGTCTAGTCTAGTCTTGCTTCAGTTTATCTTATTGTAGTACTTAGCTTCCTGTCTTTCCTTACATGCTATTCTTCCTACTACATGCTCGGCTTCACCATATGCTCACATGTCCAGTTTATTCTATTTATTCACTTGTTATCCTACTTACATGTTCTAGTTTCCTTTCGTAAACACTGTGGTACCAATTTACTATTCTAGTCTCGTTTACTGCTTATCTTAGAAATGTTATGAATTGCATGCTGGTTTTAGTTCATAAGTTTGGCTTCCTTTGTGGTACTTGCTATTGGGGTTCTGACCCCACTGGTTTTGCATTGACCAGATCTAGTTGAGGAGCCCAAGGATCTTCCGGACCTTCCTCTCGATGGTGACCACCCGGAGCACCAGGGGACTTGAGTGGGTGTTCTTTCTCCTACCCACTCTCTTCTGTACATATTCTTTTGAGGCATTTAGCCACCGCGCACGTGTTTAGCTCGTGTTTTGGACTTGACATTTGGCCTACGGGCTTAGACATGATGTTATATTTCTAGACTGCAGCTAGAGCTGATCATGTATTACTTAGTCTTGCTAGTTCTTCATTTTTGTATTACTAGCTTCATGATCATCTATATATTATAGTTTGGGACGCTTTACTGTCTTATATGCATGATGATCATATTCTTGTACTTTACTTCTTGTCTGAGACTGAGATATCTAGGATTATGTGACCTAGGATTGATTGTTGGTTTGTAGTAGTAACCCCCATCTATACAGCTTATACGTTGTTTCGGAGTACCGGAGTACTTTGGTATACGTAGCTGGCCTTGTCCGTCCCAACTTGCCAGCATTCTGGTTCTGGGGCGTGACATGAATACCAAACTGTGGGCGAGGCACTCAACCACGCCATCCGTCTGGAGTCGAGTATCCTCCTACTACTACTGGCGCTGTTCACTTTAATAACAAACGCCATAGTAATGCGGGAGCAACAACGCACACAAGCGTCAAAATCGTGGCAACGGAGGCGGCAACCAGGCGAAGGATCGAGTAGTTTGCACTTTCTGCCTCAAGGAGGGGCACTTGATCAGCGAGTACCGATTGAAGAATGGTACGTACCTCGGGTGCGGCCGAGCCGACCATATCGTACACGACTGCCCGGAGAAGTCAAACCAGCGCCCATGACAACACCAACAAAACCGAGGCCAAGCACCTCGGGCTCCACCGACCGCACAACAGAATGGCCAAGACCGTCGCCCTAATGCTCAGGGCCGCGTCTACGCCATTACCCGAGACGAAGTGTTCGCATCTGACACAGTCGTGACAGGTATACTGCAATTCAATAATAAACCTGCTGTGTATTTGATTCAGGTGCCATACATAGTTTCATATCGGCGGACTTTGCCGTCGAGCACAAATTTCCCTGACACCGCTGGGTCTCGAGCTCACTGTTAACATCCCGTCGGGCATGCCACTAGCTACAAATTTAGTCTGCGAAGATTGAATCATCTGTATAGGTGGTCAAAAGGTCAGTCTCGATGTGATAGTTCTAAATATTAAGGACTACGATATCATTCTGGGGATGGATTGGCTCGGTCCGTGCAACACAACCATAGACTGCGCTGAAAAGAAGGTCACATTCCGCATACCTGGAGTACCTGAATTCTGCTACGTGTGGTGAGGCGTCGTCGACCTGCATGGTGATCTCTGCAATATCTGCTCGACGGATGCTGCATTTCGGGTGCGAAGGCTATCTAGCTTCTGTTCGAGACATGCGACAGGATGGTGCAAATGCGGGTCAGACCGACGTTGTGGCAGAATTCCCCGATGTGTTCCCGGACGAGTTGCCCGGCATGCCGCCCGATCGAGAGATTGAGTTCACTATCGATACATTCCTCGACACTCGACCGATCTCGAAAGCCCCGTACAAAATGGCCCCTGCAGAGCTAAAAGAACTCAAGGTACAGTTATAAGAATTGCTCGACAAGGGATTCATCCGACCCAGCGTCTCGCCCTGGGAGCGCCCGTGCTGTTTGTCAAGAAGAAGGATGGCTCTATGCGTCTTTGTATCGACTACCGCGAGCTGAATAAAGCCACCGTCCGGAATAAGTACCCCCTGTCCCGCATAGACGATCTGTTTGACCAGCTTCAAGGAGCCACGGTGTTCTCTAAAATTGATCTGCGTTCGGGTTACCATCAACTCAAGATCAAGCCGGACGATGTGCCGAAGTCTGCCTTCCGAACTCGATACGGCCATTACGAGTTCCTGGTAATGCCGTTCGGCCTAACGAACGCCCCGGCTGCTTTCATGGATTTAATGAATCGGGTGTTCGACCCTTCCTCGACAAGTTCGTAGTAGTCTTTATCGACGATATACTCGTCTACTCGAAGAATCGGCAGCAACACACTGAGCATCTGCGGACCGTGCTTCAGACCCTTCGAGAAAATCAACTATACGCGAAGCGAAGCAAATATGAATTCTGGCTTAGCAGCGTCGCATTCCTCGGACACATCATTTCTGCTGAAGGCATTGCGATCGACCCAAAGAAAGTTGAAGCCGTTGTCGATTGAAAACGGCCAGCGTCCGTTGGCGAGATTCGAAGTTTCCTTGGCTTAGCGGGATACTACCGACGCTTCGTGAAAGACTTCGCGAAGATCGTATCGCCTCTGACTCGCCTCACCCAGAAAGGAGTCGCATTCGAATGGTCGGACGACTGCGAAGCTGCATTCCAAGAGTTGAAGCAACGGCTCGTCTCGGCCCCGATACTCGCACTTCCAGAAGGGACTGAGGGTTTCCAGATATTTAGCGACGCGTCCGGTCAAGGCTTGGGTGTGTGCTGATGCAGAGGAACAAGGTGATATCTTTTGCTTCCCGACAGCTAAAGCCGCACGAGAAAAATTATCCCACGCACGACCTGGAGTTAGCGGCGATTGTGTTTGCATTGAAATTGTGGCGTCACTATCTCTATGGCGTGGCGTGCACGAACTATACCGATCACAATAGCCTCAAGTATCTATTCACGCAGAGGGAACTGAACTTGCGGCAGAGGCGCTGGCTTGAACTGATCAAGGATTACGACTTGACTATCGACTATACGCTGGAAAGGGAAATGTTGTGGCGGACGCCTTGAGTCGGAAGTACATTGCCTCGTTATCCATCGACCCTAGACTGCTACGTGACCTAGAAGAGATGGGCACCGAGCTCCGAGTCAGATTCCGGAATGTGCAGTTGGCAAAGTTGCAGTTAGAGCCGAGCTTGCTTGAAAAGATCAAGACCGTTCAGACGGACGATCCATACCTGAAGAAAGTGCGAGAGCTAATCTCGACAGGCAGGACGATCGACTTTGCGGAAGACGAAACCGGCGTGCTTCGATTGAAGGGTAGGCTATGCTTCCGATTCAGAACTCAGAAAGGAGATCCTGTCGGGGGCGTACTATGTAAAATATACCTTGCATCCCGGTAGCACGAAGATGTACAAGGACCTCCACATAAACTTCTGGTGGCACGGGATGAAAAGAGATGTGGCACTCTTCGTGTCGCAATGCATGGCCTGTTAGCAGGTGAAAGCTGAACACCAGAGACCGGGCGGGGAGATGCAGAATCTGGCGATTCCAGAATGGAAGTGGCAGCACGTATGCATGGATTTCATTGTTGGTCTGCCGAAGACGCGGGAGAATGATGCCATCTGGGTCATCGTCGATCGATTAACCAAGTCAGCGCATTTTATTGCCATCAAAGTTAATTGGAGCGGTGATCGCCTGGCGCAGATATATCTTGATGAGATAGTACGGCTGCACGGAGTTCCAGTATCTATCGTCTCTGATCGGGATTCACGGTTCATGTCATGATTCTGGAGTAGCCTTCAGTCGGCGCTGGGTACCAAGTTGCAGTTCAGCTCAGCTTACCATCCTCAAACCGACGGCCAAACGGAGCACGTCAATCAGATTCTCGAAGACATGCTACGACTCTGTGCAATTGACTTCAAATCAAGCTGGGACAATCATCTACCTCTGGCCGAATTTGCATACAACAATAGCTATCAATCCAGCATTCAAATGGCGCCGTATGAAGCCTTGTACGGGTGCAAGTGCCGATCACCCATTTGCTGGGACGAAGTCGGAGAGCGGCAGATTCTCGGTCTGGAACTGGTAGAACAGACCGTGCAAAAAATTGGCTCATTCGGGAAAGATTAAAGATCGCACAGAGTCGTCAGAAAAGCTATGCAGACGTTCATCGTCGCCCCCTCGAGTTTCAAGTCGGCGATCACGTATTTCTCAAAGTGTCGCCCATGCGGGGAGTTACTCAGTTCGGCACGAAGGGAAAATTGAGTCCGAGATTCGTTGGGCCGTTTGAAATACTTAAGCGGGTCGCCCCAGTGGCCTATAAAATTGCCTTACCGTCGGCGCTTGAAGGTGTACACAACGTCTTCTACGTCTCTCAACTGCGAAAGTACGTGCACGACCCGAGCCACGTGGTAGATTTTGGCCAGCTGGAGCTAAAGTCTGACTTATCCTACGTTGAAGAGCCAGTTCAAATCTTAGAACGCAAGGATAAGCTGCTGCGCAATCGAGCGATCCCTCTCGTTCGCGTCCTCTGGAGGAACCATTCAATCGAAGAGTCGACGTGGGAGCTTGAATCGAAATGAAGGAGAAATTTCCTTCCTTATTCTCGTAGAGGTAGGTTCTATCTTAAGTTTCGAGGACGAAACTTTTTATTAGTTGGTTATGGTGTAGTGTCCCGTCCCTACATCGTGCCCCGTCTTCGTCCACGGGGTGCGCGAGAAAGGAACACTGTCGCTATCGATTCGGTCGGGACCGATAGGTCGGAATCGACCGAGTCGATCGAACGGGAACGGTTGAATTAAGATCCATTCCACGTTATGGAATGGCTTCTTCGGAACCAAGTCCCATATCAAGCGGGTTGCGCCTCGAGAATTGGCTCTACGGCTGAGTCGGGAGAGACCGTTGCTCTGGTTTTCATGTCGCACTTGATTTGGCTTTGGCTTTGGTTTTCCTGAATGTTTTTCGTGAATGTTTTCGATGGGTTTTCGTGACGCATTTTTGAGCTTCGCATTCATATCGAATATCCTTGAATTATACAGTGTTCTAATCAGTTGCTTATGCGATTGCAGGTGATCGCGTAGGCGACGTCAGCGCAGCCAACCGGTCGCTCGCTTGAAGCAAGGCTAAGGCGAGTGGCTGACCTCCTTCGTTTCGTCTCTCTACTTCAAAACTCAATATATGAAGTAAATGAATGCTTGTCATAATAGTGTAGAATCAAAGAAATCGTGGCACGATTCTTCACGAAACACTTGCTATCAAACTGCCGATTTTGAGAATAGAAAACGTGTTCCTTACGAAAATCCACTTAGCCTATGCAAAACAATGAATGAATCGATTAACGTTTATCGCAACGATACGGTCAAGTAAGCAAATCAACCAAGTTCAAAGGAAAACGGTCATTGGACAACTTGTCGACAAGGTGTAGTTTCCTCGAACGGTTACCTAGGCCAAGGGACCGATTCGACCAGGGAGGAACCAGTGTATAGCAAGCGCCAGCCCTTCATCGGCGCGAGTTATACGGGAACTTTCACATAGGGCTCGCTACCCGATACTAAAGGGTCGCCGTCTAACTCAGCTATAGTCCGAGATGGCTTGACATTGCCAGTAGCCTTTACACCCTTTTCACTGCTTAACAAATGCACAGGGCACGGGATGATTTTGATAGTTGCTTAATGTTACATAATTTATATGCTTGCCTCAAAACATGTTAACATGCAAATCGAACAGGATGGTTAGAAAGATCATTGAAATAGCTAGCTAACATGTTTACGAAACTTCTTGAATCAAATGCAGAGCTTAGATTTAATTAGCCATTCGCCAGTACATGTGTTTCATGCTGATCCTCGCTCTTTGCAGGTCCCGCGAACTAGGAAGGATGCGCCAGCTAGCTCGACGGCATTCGTGACTTTTGAAGCTTCGGCCGTACGTCGAAGACCTACTCTGCGACTCCACTTTTGAAGGCTCTCGACAGTCCAAGGAAAATGACTCAGCGTCCCCCCATCCAGGTCAATGGAGTACTTGTGTATATTGAGGAATGTGTGCAATGTATGGAACGGCTAACTCATCGGCACTCTTTTGTAATCGAGTCATGTTGTAGCCCGTGCGGCAGTGAGTCTTGTATCAGAGTCTGTAAAAAGATGTTCATTATCAATAAAGATCAAGTTTCCTTTACTTATTGTGTGTATCAATTTGTCTGCGTACTCTCTTAGATCTCGTGTCTCGGATTACCTTATGACTAGGCCTTGTGCGATCGCAAATTAGGTTCACACGGCATCATGCCCGGGGGACGACTATCGATTCGAAGGAATCGGGGCGTGACAACGCTAGGACTCGTGCACTGGTCGCACGGTCTGTGTCAGTCGTGTGTATTGTGATTCGTGTGGTTCTAGACACGCTCGTGTCCTGTTTTTGGACGATACTATATGGATAACACGAGCACATGTTCGACACTAAATACCAACCTTTAACCCATTTGTTAATTGCTATTTCAATGTCGAAATAGGAATATCCCATTTTTTTTCTGATACTGTCAAGTATCAGTGAATGTATACACTGTTTTCTCTATTTCGAGTTACTTTTAAATGTTGTTACTCTGTAATTAAGTGTGGTTTAGTTGCTATTACATTAGGTATCATGTTAAGGTTTGTAAAGGAAACATTTTTGTGATGAATTGATGAATGAGTGTTCGAATTACCTTAGATTTGGCTTTGACTTCCTATTTTCCTGAAACCAACTGTCAGTTGGGTTTTTCCTAAGATTGTCATTATATGTTCACTGATACCATGTTAAGTTCTTCATTTTTAGAATTTAAATGATGTTTAAATTGTTAATTTTGAAGTTTAAATGTATATTTTGAATTATGATTTACATATGTGGGTTCAATTCGAAACAGGAATGAAAGCATGAGTTTGTTTGTATATAACTGAGATTTGAAATTCCTGAATTGGTTCCGAAATGAGTTATCAAGTCATTGCATAAACCTGAGACTTCAATCTCAGTTAAAGGTTCATTATGAGCTGAACACATTAACATATGTTTCCAGTTTTACAGAAAACTGAGTTTGTTACATGGAATTGAATTGGGTTTTGTATTGAAATTCCTGAGATTACCTATGTTGTACTACCTGAGAATGGGTTTTCCTTTTCTTGACATTGAAAACTGAGAAGGTAATAAACCTGAGTTTGTACACTCCATCACATGAATAGACCCACACACACTTTTGTTCCTACACACATTCACATATCCTGTCACACACACCCTCTAGCACACACACATTTTAAATGTATAACACACACTGATTTGTATGTCTAACACACACATTGTCTCCTCCATGCACACACAAAATCATGTACTCATGCTCACACACACACTTTTCCCTGAGAACACACACTATTTTCAGAGTTCCCTTCATGTATTCTTAGCACACACACTGTCACAGGTTCATGTACACACACACACAGGTTCTTCACTAGATATTAGTTCACTGTTTTATATTCCTTTTGGCAGTTGCTAACCCCCATATCCTGTCACATGAATCACAGTCACATACACACACATATCTCATATGTTACACCCTCTCTATGTATATATAATACATATATATGTGTGTATGTATGTCTATAAGTATATACTTAAATGTCTAATCTAATGTGATGTGTGAATAGTAGAGTAGGATATGGGAATTTCTATATGTGTGATAGCTAATGTGTTAGGCATATTTCTATTTGTATATATATTATATATATATATATATATAATATATATATAATATTATATATATATATATATAGTGTGTGTGTGTGTGTGTGTGTGTGTGTGTGTGTGTGGTATTGGCCTATGGTGTGTCTGTTAGACTAGTGAGAGCTTAGTTAGACTTGTTTAGTCTTGATTAGGCCTAGAATAGACTAGTTAGACTAGTATAGACTTGTTTGACTTAGGTTTAACTTGGTTGACCTAGTTTGACTTCTAGGGTTGACCAAGGTTGACCAAGAGTTGACTTTGGTCTAGATGGACCTAGAATCATGTAGAATGCATAGTAGAACTTCATGTTACCATTTTGGACTTGTTGTGACTTGTGCTGTTCTGATTATGAGCCAGACACCTCTCCTCGGACATTACTTTTCATCCGGACACTCAGATAGCAGGCGAGTACATTCTCTGATCATTTCATATCTTGTTTAGGATTATATTTCCTGCTTTAGATTATCTTACTTGATGCTGACACGTTGGTAACACAGATTAGTACTATATGGATCCCTTCATGAGATGTTATCCCTCTCGGGAGCATCAAATACTCTTGTCTCGTGTGTTTCACTTACATCACGTATCTCATGCTTCTATTATCATGAATCTTCAGGAATCAGCTAGTGACTCATGTACTCTCATGATCATCGAGCCTTCACGAATCAATTCATGAATCACCCTTATGGGCAATTTAGTATAATCATGAATCTTAACGTAGCTTGACTGGATCCTTGTGTATTGATTGGGGATGGGGGAGTATAAATGAACATGTGGATAATTCCAAGTAGTGTAATCATGAATCAATTCCGTAGTGTAATCATGAATCAGTCCCTAGCCATTCACATGTTTATCATGTACTCTGAATCACTAGTACTGTCTCTCTTTATATATCATAGATATTTACTTACAGTCTTTCTCTTACATTATGCTATTCTTCAGTTTCCTGTATTTTATTCTCTAGCATGATTATATTTTCTTTCCTGCTATGACTTGTTGAGATGTATTGTGCTCGCTCCTGTCCTGACTGGACCTGTTAAAATATTACAGAGGATGAGGATGAGGCGTTCTGCCCTACTTATTACGGTGCTACCCTAGATGAGTGCTTGGACCTGGACCAGCAGCAGGTCCCACTAGCAGTGGATGACACTCCTCTAGACTGGGATGTTTTATTTACATTATTCTCTGGATGACTGTAAATATTTGATACTTGGGATTTGTGATGTATTAGACACTTAGACTCTCTGTTTGTACTTGTGGATTTCCTTCATTTCAGCAGTATCTATCTATCTATCTATCTATCTTCTATCTTATCTTTCTGTCTTAGCTGTGATTGAGTTTACTTTCTGCTATGTCACCCCCGTTGTCACGACCCACTACCCAAATTGTTGGGCCAGGCCGAGTCATGCCCAGCCTATGTTGAGATAAAACGTAGTAAGCTGTTCTAAAGACATCAGGATAAGACTAAATGTGCTAACAGTTCTATAAGTGAATAAAAGTCATAAATGCTCCAAACACAAAAGTCGTCTCAAATATAGGAATAAGTCCAAAGTACAAGTGATCTGAAATGTAAAACTGGATACATGTCCAGTTACAAAATATGTAGCCTAATACGTGACTACACTAAATATTCCAAACAGCTAAGCAAACTAGACGAGTCTCCCCGCAGGAACATCCTCGTATGGCAAAGCCGGTCCTCGGCAGTATCTCCATAATATGTCGCAGAGTAACTCCTCCTCAGTAAGGACACCTACAACGTTATCCTGTCAGGACGGGAGCAAGTACTGAATCTAGCAAACTAGCATATGAAACATGGAAATGAACATAAGAGGAAATAACTGGAAACATGGCATCACACAATCTATCATGGCAAGGACACATATGTCATAGAGATAGATGTATATGTAATGTTTAAAACTGTAGCTGGTACGTGATCGGCCAATAGATGTACAAAGTGCTGGGGCACATGTAAATAAATGTACATACGTACAAGTGTACAGGCATAGGTGTACCTCCGTACAGAAATGCTGGATAAAGGCCTACGGCGCAGTATCATATAGAATGAAACTTTGCTCGGTACGATAATGGGGGCATGATCACGTACTCAACTACTAGTTTCCCCATAACCCATATTCTATCATGTGAGAGATATAAAAACTGTTCTAAGCATGGTAGTAACTGGAAGTTCAACATGTAGAGATCTAACTTGCTACCCCAAGGATCAGCATTTAACATGGTTGGATTAGCAGTTCATTTATGTGACAATATAAAGTTTGTAGAAAGTACTTGCCTCTAGCAAAGCAAAGCAAAACAAGCTGCGATAAAGTGCTATGGATGTCCGGTAACTCGTCACTGTAGAAGTAAATGCAATAACTTAGTTTTTACACTAAGCTAAAATGCTAAGACACTAATTGGTGAAACACGACTTGTGACTGGGCACCTAGCTAAAATGATGACTCTGGCATAGGAGACCAATGTGGGGTGACACACTACTTTAACTAACTTTCTAGGATCTTTACACTAGTAAGGGTGAGGTTCAACACGGCTAAAGCTAAAAGTAACACAAAAGTTACAAGTCGTAATTAATCAATAAATAAATCAAAAGATCATTATGTTTTAACAATTTTTGAGATAGACAAAAAGCCTAGTTTTACTTAAAGTAAAGTACCAAAATGATCCTAGTTAATCATAGAAATTTATTATAATTTTTCTGGAATTTATTAACCAGTACAAGTATTTTATAAAAATTAGCTTTCCTAAGTATACGGAAAATGAGTTTTGGTTTCATATGCCAAACTAGTGCAAAACAGTAATTTAAATACTATAAAATTTATACTAAATTAGCTAACTTAACATAGTATCTAAATACTTTTTTCCAGAATTTTAGAAGTACTTTAAGTATTTTTAGAAATCCAAAAACAGCATTGCACACAATTGAAATTAAATAATTAATTATCTGCATATTTTGTCCATGTATATAATTTGAACCAAAGTTCAAATACAGGACCCAAGGCCATGAATCAAGTCCAATATGACTTGTACAGGCCTTGAATGTGTGAAAACACATTTGGGCCCAAAAACCCATGCTAGGCTTGGACACCAAATGGTTGCAGAAATTTAAATACACTAAAATACAAATTGGTAAAAATGCAAAATAAATATTAATATTTTAATAAGGCAAAATTATGCATAGTAAAAATATACATACATATATTTTAAAAGTACATATATATATAAGGAAAATACTTAATTTATAAAGTATATATATATATATAAGGAAACATTTAATTATAAAGTGTATATATACACATGAAAATATATACATATATGTATATAAATACAAACATATATATATATATATAAATTTACTAACTATAAAATACATATACATATGTAAAATACTGCCAAAAATTCAGTATATACATATATATATACTAATATATATATATTTTTTATATACATATATATATACTAATATATATAGAAAACAGAAAAGAAAAGAAAAAGAAAAAGAAAAGAAAAAGAAACAGAAGGAGGGGGGCTCGAACTCGAGCCAGCGCTGGAGGGGGGATTAGTCGGATCGGGCTGGCCAGGGGGTCAGCCCCCTAGTTGTGTTAGAGTTAGGACTTAGTTAATTTTATTTAGGTTTTAAGCATTTAAATAATAAAAAAATAAACACAGTCCTGTGTCCTGACAGTTAGGGACACAGGTGTCTTGTGTCTACACTCAGCACGACACGCACGATTTGATTCGACCGTGTCCAAGCTTACCCAAAGATTGCCCGTGTCCTGGCGAGTCGTCCACGTGAAATCGAGACACAAATAAGACACAGTGACAGTACTGATACGTACGTGTCCGGAGTTGGGTTGCTGTCGGGGTGGCGACTGGGCGGAGGAGGCGTCGGGGTCAAGGTGGTCGGGTGGCGCTGGGGTCGGCTTGACAAGGCGAGTCGAACGGTGGTGGTGGCGAGTGACGATGATGGACGGTAAGGCGACCTAGGGTACGCCGGAGTTAGGATTAGGGTTTGGTCTCGTCGGGGAAGAAGGGGGTCGTGGTGGTCGTGGGAAGAATTTAGGGTTAGGGTTTGGTCTGGGGAGAGAGATAGGAGTTTTTATAGGCTAGTTAGGCGGTCGGGGGGCTGTGCACTGGCCGGAAAAGACGGGGGCAGCGTCGTCGTCGGACGTCGGTCAGTCGGGGCAGGGATGGGTTAGGTTTTAGGTTTTACAAAACAAACCCTAGAGTTTAGGAATTTGCAAACCCGTCCTAAGGTCACTAATTCAATATTAATTTGCATTCCGCAACTTAACAATTCAATTGCAAAATATATATAACCAATTTAATAAATTGCATACTGATATAAAAATCCTAAAAATTACAGAATGATATTAAACATTTTAGAAAATTATAATTGATATTTTTAGTATTAAAACTCATTTAAAAATTCTAGAAAAATTTCTAAAAATCCTAAAATTATTTTAAGGCTAAATTGACACTAAAAAATTAATTAGCACTAATTAAAATAAATTTGAAAAACAGGGGCTTACAAGTCTTCCCTCCTTGAAAAATTTTGTCCTCGAAATTCACAAGGATTGAAGACCCTACAATATTCTATCATAGCAAGCAATGCAATAATGACTAAGGCTGCGATCGAAACTAACCTCTAAGGTTTCAAGCGGGAACGGGTGGTTCCCTCGCAGCGGTTGGATCGAACAAGTAAGGGTATCTCTCCCTCATGTCCGACTCCCTCTCACAAGTAGATTCACTTGGGGAGTGACGCTCCAAGCTACTCGCACTAGGGGTATAACCTTGTTCCTCAGCTCTTCTCCCTCCTGTCTAATATCTCCACTGGCTGCTCAGAAACTGTAAGGCTCGGTCCGACCCAACTCTGAGTGATCTAGCACATGACTGGGGTCTGGAACATATCTTCTCAGCTGAGATACGTGAAAGACATCGTGAACTCCTGCTAGGTTGGGTGGAAGTGCAACCCTGTAACTACCTCTCGATCCTGCCAGTATCTCGAATGGCCCGATGTATCTGGGGCTCAGCTTCCCTCCTCGTCCGAACCGGATCGTCCCTCTAGTAGGTGATATCTTCACTAGCACCATATCACCGTCTGCGAACTCCATCGTCTGCGACTAGCATCAGCCCAGTATTTCTGCCTGTCCTGAGCTACCTGAACCTGTCTCTGATCATCCCCTTCTCTGCTGCATCCGTGATCATCTCTGGCCCAAGCATAACTCTGTCTCCAACATCATCCCAAAGAGCGGTGTGCGACATCGTCGTCCATATAGCGCCTCAAAAGGAGACATACCAATACTGGCCTGGTAGCTGTTGTTGTATGAAAACTCTACCAATGCAGATGGCTCTCCCATGATCCTCCGAAGTCTAGCACGCAGGTCCTCAGCATATCCTCCAGTGTCTGTATCGTCCTCTCGGACCGCCCATCTGTCTGCGGGTGGTACGCCGTACTGAACTTGAGACTACTGCCCAACTCCTCCTGCAAGCTCCTCAATAGTGGGTGAATCTGCTGTCTCTGTCTGACACGATGCTCACCGGCACTCCGTGTAGGCGAACTATCTGCTGCATGTATAGCTCCGCCAACTTCTCGTGGAAAGCCCACCTTGAAGGGTATAAGTGTGCACACTTCGTCAGCTGTCTACGATGACCCAATGGCATCCTTCCCTCCTTGGAACGAGGAAGCCCTGAAACGAAGTCCATCGTAATATGTTCCCACTTCCACTCGGAATGGATACGGCTGCAACAAACCAGCTGGCCTCTGGCGCTCCGCCTTGACCTACTGGCAAACTAGGCATCTCGAGATAAAATGCGATACATCCCTCTTCATCCCGTGCCACCAAAGATGTTCCCGCAAGTCACGGTACATCTTGTTAGCACCAGGGTGAATAGAATCTCGATCGGTGCGCCTCATGCAAGACTGCCTCTACCAGCTCTCCCTTCGGCACGCACAATCGGCTGTCATGCCTTAAGGATCCCCTCTACTATAGTAAAGTCATCCAGCAATCCAGCTAACGCCTGGGGTCGATGTCTGCGAAGGCTCTCATCTGTAGAATGTGTCTCCCGGATCTGCTCCATCAAACCTGACTGAATGTCAAGCGCCATCATCTGTATCACTGATCCTGGCCGAACTAGCTCGATACCGAGCTTCTCCAGATCCTCCCGCAAATGCCGATCTATCATCAGATACCATGCCATCAGATGCCTGTTCAGCGCATCCGCCACCACATTTGCCTTCCCGGGGTGATACTGTAAATCGATGTTGAAGTCTTTCATCAACTCCAACCATCGTCTTTGCCTCATGTTCAGCTCTTTCTGCGCTGAACACATACTTCAAGCTTTTGTGGTCAGTAAGATCTCCACACGCTCTCCGTATAAGTAATGTTTCCATAACTGAGTGCAAAGATCACCACAGCTACTCTAGGTCATGGGTAGATAATTCCGCTCATGAGTCCGCAATTGCCTAGATGCATAAGCAATCACTTTCCCATGCTGCTGTAGGACACATCCTAGCCCCTTCCCAAAGCATCGCTGTAAATGGTGAAACCTCCAGAACCTGAAGGTAATGTCAGAACTGAAGCGGTCGTCACTCCTCTTCAGCTCCTCAAACGCTGCCTGCAGTCCTCTGACCAGATGTACTCTACGTTCTTCCGCGTCAGCTTCGTCATGGGTTCAGCTATCCTAGCAAAGTCCTGGACGAACTTTCTATAATAGCCTGCTAAACCCAAAAAGCTCCTGATCTCTGAAACTGACGTCGGAGCCTTCCACGTCTCAACTGCAGCAATCTTCCTGGGATCTACCGAGATTCCATCTCCAGTGACTACATGGCCGAGAACTCCACTCGGTCTAAAAGAACTCGCACTTCGGCAATTTGGCAAACAATCTCTCCTACCTCAGAATCTCCAAAACTATCCGCAAGTGCTCTGCATGCTCCTCTGGCGTCTTCGAGTATATCAGGATGTCGTCGATAAACTACGACAAACTTATCCAGATACTGGTGAAATGTCTTATTCATCAAGTTCATAAAGACAGCTGGCGCATTTGTGAGACCAAATGGCATCACCAGAAACTCGTACTGCCCGTACTTTGTGTTGAACGCCGTCTTCTGGATGTCTGCTGCCCTAACCTTCACCTGGTGGTACCCGGATCTCAAGTCTATCCTGGAAAACACCTTCGCCCCGCTCTCACTGGTCGAACAAATCATCTATCCTGGGCAGAAGATATTTGTTCTTGATGTGATGGCATTCAAGGCCCGGTAGTCATACACACCGGACTGTACCATCCTTCTTAGGCACAAAGAGCACTGGTACTCCCCATGAGAAGCACTGGATCGAATGAAACCCTTTTTCAACAGGTCATCAATCTGCTCTTTCATCTCTATGGCCTCCTTGGGATTCACTCTATAGCAAGCCCGATACTGGTGATGAACCCGGCACTAAATCTATAGTGAACTCCACATCTGTCGGCGGAAGCCCTGGAAGATCCTCTGGGAATACATCCATAAACTCCCTAATAATAGGGTGTGGCGGTGCTACGTCCCCGACTGTCGCACAACAGTTCGGCTCTAGGCTGCTCCGACCCTGTCCTCCCGACACTGAATGGTGCTGTGCCTGGGGACTGAACAAAATACTACCCTCATGACAATCTATAGATGCATGGGCATAGCTAAGCCAGTCCATCCCCAATATGATGTCATAACCGGGAGTGGCATCACAAAGAATCGCCCTCAAATCTCTCCCGGCTATCATAATAGAGCATCTATAGCTAGCTCTAATAGCACTGGTCCTCCTCCCGTCATTACTCTACTAATCTCGGCAGTA
>JANAVB010016191.1:6359314-6506814 GCA_029216955.1 Iris pallida | reverse complement strand
TCTCCTTCACACAAACAGGGGGAATCCACAACGAACATACAGGGAATCATCAGAGAGGTAGATACAGACACTCAACGTCTTCCTCCTCTCAGCAAGCTCCAGCACCCAGAGCAATCCACGCCTTCAGAGAACCGATAACCGTCGTCAGCCGGTCAACGGAGTCAACGCATTACCACCCGCTCTATTGGCACTAAGGACCCAGCTTAAACAAAAGTGTGCTCCTAGGACTACATCTAAGTCCTACATTGTAACACTGTTCTGTTTGTATTAAAGTTTTCAATCAAACAATTTTAATGGCAAATAAGCTGGCGACTCTGCTGGGGACTTCTTTCTCCTCTTCCGAGAAAGTCGTGTCACAGGCCGACGACGTGAAGGTGGGCTCCTCCCACAAGACACTGGTCGTGCGCCTCAATCAACAGGCGTACGAGGAGTTCATTTCTGAAAGAAGTGCGAGTCCTTCGAAGCGGCTACCAAAGCCGAAAAAGATCCGCACGGCCTGGGTGCGCAAGGTCGACGCCTCGGGCACCACCACTGAAGGGGATGCAGCAATCCAGTCTTCCCTTCCTGCTGACGTTCTCAGCAACCAAGGTGCGCCCGCCGATGCAGCGCATCTCTTGGGGAAGCGTGCGGCCGACCACGTTCTCCAGCTATCTCCCTCTCAGGCGAGGAAGATACGTCGACGGAGCAGGGGCGCAGCCAATGCCCCGCGCATCACCTCTGATGCGTCACAAAAGACCTCTGTCTTTGACAGACTCACTCGCTGTAATGGCGAGGAGAATTTGGATGCTGAGTACTATGCGCCCCAGCGGGCTGGTACGAAGAAATTCAAGACGGCACGGGCCATGCGCCACAAACGTGCTATGCCAGCAGCCGGCCAGAGGCACGCGCTCGTCATCACGCGCGCTGCCGATGGCAAGCTGTACAAGGTTGACTCAAGTGCTTCTGCACCAACAACGAGTCGATCTTCAAAGTCCTCATCTCGCTTGGGCGCATCTACTGCGTGCACAACCAAGTCGAGAGAGGCAAACTCAGTGGTCTTGAACTCCCGCGTCTCCTCTGGTTGTGCGTTTGAGGTCCGTTCAAGTCACTTCAAATGTTGTGGTTCCCTCACTACTGATCGTGATGCCTGCTTGGTTTTAGATCAGGGGGCGCAGCACTCACCTGACCACCCCGGCGTTTGGCCTTGCCATACGTCTGAAGGGGGTGTGAAGGCACCACTCTCCTCCAATGACCTGCGCAACGTGATCACTCACAAGCGCCGGTCAGGAGAGTCGACCAACAAGCACGATGCGCCTCTCACGGGGCATACTTGTGTGGTGGTCACCATCAACTGCTGTTGCAAGGCGGCAGCTCCACCAAGACAGTCGGTCTTCCAACGACTGCAATCATCGACACCTCTCCGACGTTGCCTTGGGACAAAGGTGTCAGCTGAAGAGGAGCCAAAGGTTGCTTCATGCAACATGGTCTCCAACTCCTCATCAATCCGAAAGACGACTGCCAATTCCTCGTCTTCATCCAAAAGCCAGCCGAGGAAAACCAAGGCAGCTGTCTCGACCTCTGGAGTGTTTGAAGGCACTCGGTCGAGGAAGAAGTCCTTGGAGGAAGCTGGGGGTAGCCAGACCCTTGTTGAGCCTCCTTCCGAAGACGAAGATGTCCAAAGCACAGCTGCGGCGGATCTTCATCATCAAGACGAGATTACTCTCCTTGAAGCCCCTCAAAATGAGGATGTCCTCCAAGACACTACCGGGGGTAGTTCTGGAAACGAAAAGGTCCTTCAAGACGGAGCTGAGGACAAGCAGACCCTTGCAGATGCGCCTATTGAAGATGAACTCCAGAATGTGGCTGGGGGTGGCCCAACACCAGGAGAAGTAACCCCCCGCATGAGAGTGAGGCCGAAAGCGAAGCCTCAACCAATCCATCCACTCCTGGCCGTGTCAGGACAGTATACATGGCTGGGGATGATGTCGAGTCTGATGCGCCGTCACAGGACATAGTCCAGCGCATAGACTCATTGGAGGGAGGACTCAAAACCCTCTCTGCCTCTATGCAAGCACTGACTCAAGCAGTGTTTGAGATGCGGTCGGCCTTGATCAGGACACCTTCAACTGGTCCTGACCCAGGAGCTAATGGGGAGTCGAGTGTGCCCCTCCAACGGGCGCCCTCGGATACAGAAGCACCTCGAACCTCGGAGCCCTCAAACGCTCCAATCCAGATGGTACCTCCTTTCCCGACTCCTAGTTCTACGGAGGATGTGGTCAAAATGATCAAAGACCTGCGGGAGCGCTTCGAGTCCAAGAACAGGCAAGAAGAACGCCAGAAGATGGGCATTCCCCAGCCTTATCCCCCCGAGTGGAACAAGGTGGTTTATCCCCCAAAGTATAAACCACAAACACTCACCCCATACGACGGGAAGGACTCTCCGCGACGGTACCTGACGTACTTCCAGTCACAGACAGGGCATCTTCCGAAGGAGGACGCGCTCCTCACCAGTATCTTTGTCGGGGCCCTGAAAGGAGTGGCGTATGACTGGTACTGTAGCCTCCCCGACAATTCCATATCGTCCTTCGACGACCTGACGCGCCTCTTCCTCGACCGCTTCTACGACGGGGGAAGGACATGACGATGGCATCTCTCATAGAAATACGTCAGAAGGAGAAGAAAACGGTTCGGGCGTTCATCGAACGCTTTTGACAGGCTTGCTTCAGGCTACCTCCAGGCATGCCAGAACATGCGCTCCTCTCCGCTTGCAGCATGAACATGTTGCCTGCAGTAAAGCTCTGGCTCAACTCTACTCCCCCTCCTGACTGGAGCTCCCTGATCATCGAAGCTGAAGTTGCAGAAAAGAAGGCGGCCAATGCACGTCTTCTGGGTGTCAGCTTCCCCGCCTTTGACGATAAGGGGAAAAAGTCCGCAGCTAACAGCTCCGGACGAGAAACAAAGGGGAAACAGGCATTGACTGTTAATGCCTCAAAAGGCGCATCTGTGCCTACTCAGAAGCCTCCACTGGCACCGAGACCCAAGGAGGTTTATTCATTCAATGATGACGACACCCTGCAACTTTTCGAGATACTGAAGCAGGGTGACAAGATCAAGCTACCGGACCCAAAGCGGCCCGATGAAGTTGGGAAAGTAGACAACCCAAGGTACTATCACTACTATCGGTTTGTCGGACACCCGACCAAGGACTGCTACGTCCTCAAGAATTACATCCAGCGCATGATCAATGCGGATGTAATCTCCGTCGACTATGAAGAGAAGACGGTGTCGGCCAATGTGGTTTCGCTTCAGTTCGGCACCTTGCCGCCAACTACCACACAAGATGGCGTCGTCCCCATCCCTAAGGCGATAATAGAGGTGGTAAACTTACCACCTACTCGTGACAATGTGAGTGGACTCACCCCGCTCACCACATCTCGAGGAGAGGTCCTCTGGGTTCACCCCGACCTCGTCTCCGAGGTGACTCAATCGGAGGTACGCCCTACCTCCAAATCAAAAGACAGGAAGATCAAGTCTTGCCGCACAGTCTCTTCTTCAACAGAAGAGGCACTTCCAGTGCAAACACGTGCACAACAGAGCTCCCAATCCGACGAAGCCGCCGTCGAAGTGGTGCCTCCTAGCACCATCCATGAAGAGGGTCCATCTAAGCCCTCAGCAGCCAATAAGCAGAAGCTGGTGGAGGCCCGTTTTGACAGACCTCTACAGAAGGAGAATGCTTCGGGGCTGTCCAAGCCTCACAACTTCGACATTCTGGCACAATTAGCCAGTACACCTGCGCGCCTGTCTTTGTTTGAGCTCCTGCGTCTTTCTAAAGATTCCCGAGAAGCTCTCTGCGAAGCTCTGAAGGACGCTGAATCCTTTCTCAGTCAGGTCAAGCAGCCTGAAGACCTCTCAACTACTTGTGTGCACTGTCATTGTGCGGATGAAGTTATCCCAAACATAACTTTTACTCAACAAGACATGCTGCTCAAGCATCACCGACATAACCGACCGCTGTATTATACAGGGTACATTGGCTCGGTCAAGGTGAGCCGGATTCAGATCGATCCTGGGTCTTCCCTAAGCATCATCCCGAAGGCGCTACTATCTAAGCTGGGGATCCCGATGTACCGGCTGACGCCCTCCAATACAACCATCAGTGGCTTCAACGCTAGCAAGAGCGAGCCATTGGGCAAGATTCGACTGAAGTGTCATATTGGCAGCCTCAAAACTGAGGTAACTTGTTATGTGGTAGATGCTGAGGTCAACTACAACATCCTGCTCGGTCGACCATGGCTGCATGAGTACATGGTGGTGCCCTCTACGCTCTACCAGTGCATAAAGTATGTATCCACCAATGGTGTCATCCCGACGGAGTTTGCAGACATTGATCCTTTCAAAGGGATTGAAGCCTACTTCACCGATTCCGACTTGTACAAGCCCATTGACGAGGAGGAAGCCAACGACGCTGATGATGAGGCAGAGACGGCAGCAGAGCCGGACATGGAGCCTGAGACGACTCCCGACGCCCCCTTGAAAATCCGACTGAAGGGAAAACCACCCCAGAAGGCGCCTCCAATGAGCATCAAGCTATCAGGGAAAGCGCCGGCTCGTGAAGCACCCCTGAAGATACGCCTCAAGGGAAAGCCACCTCAAACATCGGCTCCCCTGGTGGCAAAATTACAAGGGAAGGCACCACTCACCGGAGGCGCAGCCGAGGCGCCTCTCAAAGTGCGTCTCAAGGGCAAGCCGCCGCAGTCATCCAAGGTGTCAGAGAAGGCTCATATAACCCTCTCAGACCCCACAGCTGTGTTGGACTCTCCTAGTCCGCCCCCAGTTCTTACAGACGAGGAGCTTGGTGATTATATCTCGGCTGACGTAGAGGCACCCTCCTTTGACAATGTAATCCTACAGGATAAGATCTCATATTTTATCAATAATAGAGTGTCTTTTAATTATTCTTGTCTTCCATACTGGAATGCCATGTATATATTAGACAACGCTCTACGGTCGTTGCAACACAAATAACGACCGTCTACCATAATCGAGTAGTCCCGTCTCAAGGAGTCTTCATAGTCCCTCCACGGAGCCGAGACCAAGGCACCATCATCTCGGGCAAAGTCGAGCGTCATCGGGACCTCCCGTCAATCGAGCCCGAACCTGATACCGGCAGAGTACAAGTCTATCGGTACACGGATGCGGCAAAGCACATCATCCAAAAGATGGGCTACGACCTGAAAAGCAACAAAGGCTTAAACTACGGCAAGGGTCGGCATCTCCCTGTCCGGCTTTCGATGCCCAATGGAAAGCCACGGGACTATTATAATCGGACTGGACGAGGGTTAGGCTATGTCACGCCGCCATCAACCCCGAAAAGTTCAGATGCAGAAGACATAGAACATTCCCACTCGTCCGAAGCATCGACTTGGGATTCCGATACCAGTATCGGATCAGTCTTCAGGAAAGTGCTGTCAGCTAACATGACGTCAGCACAACCTCAAAAAGGTGAAAACGAAGACCAAGCGCCAGAACCCTTCGAAGAAGAACCCTGGGCCCAACGCCTAGGGGAACAATGGGAATCTCGTTTTGAGCTTCGTGAACCTCCCACCGAAGATGAAGTCGAGCAGATCGACCTCGGGGAGGGGTCTTCTTCCAAACCCATCTTCATCAGTAAAAGCCTGGAAGAAGAAGATCGAGAATCTTTAATCCAACTGGCTAAACAGTATATCGACGTCTTCGCCTGGAGCTATGAAGACATGCCGGGACTTGATCCACATATCGCAATGCATAGGTTGAACATCTTACCTGATGCCAAACCTATCAAACAACAGTAGCGACGCTTCCGTCCGGACATCATGAATGCCATCGATCAGGAGATAGACAAACTCTTGACCAGCGGCTTCATCCGTGAGGAACAACACCCGGATTGGGTAGCCAACGTCGTTCCTGTCACCAAGAAGAACGGGAAGATACGAGTCTGTATCGACTTCAGGGATCTCAACTCTGCTTGCCTGAAGGACGAATTCCCGCTTCCAATCACTGATGTGATGATCGACAACACATGTGGCTTTGAGCGCATGTCCTTCATGGACGGGTATTCAGGCTACAATCAAATCAAGATGTTCTCCGATGACGCAAAACACACGTCATTCAGGACTCCAAAGGGTGTTTTCTGCTGCACAGTAATGCCCTTCGGCTTGAAGAACGCCGGTGCGACATACCAGCGAGCTATGAGCACCATCTTCCGTCAACATCTTCGCAAGACGGTCGAATGCTATGTTGACGACATCGCAGTCAAGAGCCGTCTCAAAGGAGATTACCTATAGGACCTGAAGACGGTCTTCGATCTCATGCGGGCACATCAACTCAAAATGAACCCCGCTAAATTCTTTCTGGGGGTTTCTAGCGGCAAATTCTTGGGCTTTGTCATCACAGCGAAAGGCATTCATGTTGATCCTGAGAAGACCAAAGCCATCCTCAACATGGACCCTCCGAAGAACCTTCGAGAACTTCGGGGCCTACAGGAACGTCTGGCATATATCCGGAGGTTCATAGCAAACCTCTCCGGTAGATGTCAACCCTTTACTCAGCTCATGAAGAAGGGAGTCTCTTACGTCTGGACAGAGGAGTGCCAAAAGGCTTTCGACGACATCAAGGCTTACCTAACAAGCCCACCAGTCCTGGTAGCGCCAGTCACCAGCAAACCATTTCTCCTCTACGTCCGTGCCATGGATCATTCTCTTGGCGCTCTGCTGGCTCAAAACAGCGATATAGGCTCCGAGCAAGCAATCTACTACCTCAGTCGAATACACATCGGGGCCGAACACCGGTACAACCCCGTCGAAAAGGAGTGCTTGGCTTTAGTGTTTGCCATCCAGAAGACTCGTCATTATGTCTCGGGTCAGACAATTCATGTTATTTCCCGAGTCAATCCGCTCAGAGTCCTCATGACGAAGCCAGGATCATTGAACTCCCGGCTGGCTACATGGGCGATCTTGCTAACACCGTACAACATGGTGTTTGTGCCGCAAAAAGCTGTTAAGGGTCAAGCTCTGGCTGACTTTTTAGCTGCACACCCCATCCCAGAATCCTCAAAACTCTATAAAGATATCCCGGATGAGGTCCAAGAATCCAACGTCACCGAAGAAAGCTCCGTTTGGCGGATGTTCTTCGACGGCGCTTCGAGAACAGGCCCCAAAGGCCAAATCATCGCAGGAGTGGGGGTAGTCTTAGTCTCCCCCGATCAGCTGGTCATCCAGCGTGCGTACTCTCTTTCGAAGCCGTGCTTCAACAACGTTGCCGAGTACAACGCACTCGTCATGGGACTCCAGCTCGCACAACAGCTGGGGGTCGACCATCTGGAAGCTTACGGCAACTCAAAACTCGTCGTAAACCAGGTTCGGGGACAATACGAAGTTCGCCATGAAGATTTAATCCCTTATCATGAAGTCGCGTTGAACATCATTTCAACCTTCACCGGGTTCTTCATTGAATATGTCCCTCGTTTACAAAACTTGGAGGCCGATGCTCTGGCCAGCCTCGCAGCCTCATTAGCAGCGCCCTTTGGGACTCAACACTATATCACGGTAATAGGACGAGATCTGATTTGTCCCAGAAACAACCTATGCTTGCGGGTGGCCCACGCCATGCCGACGAACACTGGGGTTAATGTCCGGGACTGGAGGTTCCCGTTCATCAACTTCGCTGTCTACGGAATCCTTCCAGAGGACCCGAAGGAAGCCGTCTCAGTCAGGAGACGCTCTCTTCGATTCTACTACGATACAGCTACCAAAATGCTGTACCGACGCTCCTTCGATGGGCTCCTCCTTCGATGTCTGTCCAACGAAGAAGCAGCCGAAGCTCTTCAAGAAGCTCATGACGGAACTTGTGGAGCTCATCAACCCCGTCCTAAGTTGCAAGATCGACTGCGACGTATGGGCTACTACTGGCCAACTATGGTTGCCGATGCTGTCGAATATGCCAAGAAGTGCCACGCGTGCCAACTTCATGCAGACTTCATACATACACCATCGGAGCCGCTACATTCTACAGTCGCCTCCTGGCCCTTCGAAGCCTGGGGCATGGACATTGTAGGGCCAATCACCCCTCCTTCATCGAGAGGACACCGTTTCATCCTGGCCATCACCGACTACTTTTCCAAATGGGCAGAAGCAGTTCCACTAGCAGAAGTAAAAAGCTCCAGGGTGGTCAGCTTTATCAAACACCATGTCATTTACCGTTTCGGAGTACCCCGACAAATTATCCATGACAATGGTCCTCAGTTTATCAGCCACATTTTCAGCAGGTTCTGTGACAAGAATCGCATTCAGAACGTGGCCTCAACCGCCTACAATCCGGCAGCAAACGGATTGGCTGAGGCATTCAACAAAACTATCGTTAGGCTGCTCAAAAAGGTCGTGTCATCCAAACTGGGACGAAAAGCTTGGCGAATGCCTTTGGGCCTACCGCACAACGGTACGGACCCCAACAGGCAACACTCCATTCTCCCTGGTCTACGGGAGCGAAGCAGTACTGCCTCTCGAGATACAGATACCTTTGCTCCACGTAGCAATCACAAACAAACTCACAGAAGAGGATAATCAACGTCGTCGTCTACGGGAACTGGAGGCACTTGACGAAAAGCGTCTCCTAGCTCAACAACGCATCGAGCTCTACCAAGCCCGTATATCACAGGCTTTCAACAAAAAGGTCAAAAAGAGGACTTTCCAAGTTGGCGACCTGGTTTTAGCAGTCAGAAGACCAATGGTGTTGACCCATAAGACACCAGGAAAGTTCGAGCCCAAGTGGGAAGGACCTTTCATCATAGAGACGGTATACTCAAACGGTGCTTACCGCCTCGCCAAACCCAATGGGGACTTGTTCATGATGCCCATCAACGGCAAGTTCCTAAAGAAGTACTATTCTTGACATCCTCCAGACATGTACTTCCTCAAACAACCTCTTTCCACAAACTCATACGCCTCCGGAACCCAGCTGTTCCGTGGCATCTTCCAATAGAAAGATAACCACGTCCATATTACCTCTGAGTTGTCTCTCTACACCCTACAAAGCAGAATCTTACACTTCGTAAGCCTACTTTACCCTTCATGTTTACCACGTCCACATTACCTCTGAGTAAACATCTTGTACAAACAACCCCTGCGTTATTGTACATTGATCGCAGAACTTCCACGTCCATATAACCTCTGAGTTGTTCAGCGTATCCTCCAAGATCATTCCTACCACGTCCATAATACCTCTGAGTAGGGAGATTCTATCATTTCGAACACAATGATTGCCATGTCCACATTACCTCTGAGCAAACATAATGGTTCCTTCAAACTTATTATCTGTACCTGAAAACCAAGGTGCACAAAAGATAATAGGTCCACACAAATCATCAAGTTCATGACAACAAAAGATGAACACATCACAAAAAAGGTTGTAGACTTCTTTATTCTTCTGAAAAAAGGAGTACAAGAAGCTACATCATCCCCCAGTAAGGGTTGCAAAAGAACACAAAAGAAAAAGGGAAAAAGCTATGGTCCCTGAATCTCTCCAGGATGGGCTGAGAGCTCCCTGACTCGAAGCTTTAAGTCGACTGCGCGGGCCTCCACCGTCGCCAGAACTAGTCGCTCTGCTTCTAAGCGCATCAATTCAACGGCCCCAGCGGAAGTATCACTTGCATGCTTCTCATCAAGCTGCTGTCGTTGCCGCGCCAAGGCAAGAGTCCGCTGAGTAAAAGTCGCTTCATCCTTCTTAAATGCTGCATGTTCAGCCCGGACACGCTCGACCTCTAACTGGAGTTGGGCCCGTTGGTCTTCAAGGCGGTGCATCTGAGTGTCGATATCCGCGATATTAGCTTCCAATGCAGCTCGAGTTTCCACCGTCGTCTTCATGGACTGAGACAACTGCTCTACCGCAGCCTCAGTCTCAGCCACCTCGCACTCCCAAATGCCCACGGTGGCCTGGTATGAAGACTCGATCTCGGCAATCAGCTTCCCCTTCTCTGCATCTATCAGGACAGAGAGGTCGTTTCGCTGGATGCGTTGAAGTTTCGCGAGCCGCTCATCCAGCTCAATCACCGAAGCCTCCAAAATTTTGGCCATATGGTCGTGGCCTTGGTGAATACGAATCAGCTCGATACAGGGCATTGCCAGAGCTTTTGCCGTCGCAAAACTTCCATTGGCATCCATCACAGCAGATACACCCTTCTGCAACATTTTGTACACCCCCTCGACGAGGAATTTCACATACTCGTCTGCATCCGCCAGGACCTGCGGCATCATCACGGGAGTTGGAGAAGCTATTACAGTTTGTGGACCGGAAGAAGATCCGCCAACCTCAATCAGCGAGGCTTGAACCTCGGCATCAATGGGCTCTTCATCAACAGGGGCTGGACTGCTAGCCCGAGGAGCCGAAGCAACAGAAGGGGCCGGCACAGGCGTCGAGATGGTCCCCCAAGTAGAAGGAGCGACACAGGGTTCTACACCCTTACCCTTCTCAAGCCCGGAGGAACCACCGATGTCAACGGCCACCTCTTCTACCCCCAACGTCCTATCAACAGTTGGTACCTCCCTTGGCAGAATAGGGAGATTATCACTTGTCTCTTGACCCGTCACAGCGATCTTGACTGGCAGACGGGTCTCATCATCGAGTCCCTCAACAGGGACAGAATCTGTCGCTACCTCCTGAGTGGTAGCCGCCTCAACTTCTACGGTTGAAGCCGGGGTAGGACTCGGCAATGATACAGCCGACCTCCCCTTATCATGATAAGGAGGGGAATCAACCCTCTCCTCTGTCTCAACTACTTCTGTTGCCTCTGCAACAGGCTCTTGCAGCTCTGGAGCAACGTCATCGGAAGACGACGAACTCCATTCTTCTTCACCACCAGGAAACGGCGTCCTTGTTAAACCTTCGGCACTTGAAGCTTCCGTTCTGGCCTTTGCCGTCTCGGAAGCTGCTGTACCCTCAGTTTCCCTCCTGACATAATCTGGGGATACCAGAATCTCCACGTCAACAGCATCCTCCGGATCTTCCTCCATAGGAGACATCATGGTCGGCGGAATACGCACTTCAGACGAGCCCGCCGTCCCTTCTCGCCTGCTCCCACCTGACTTTGGGGTGCGAGGTTTTCTTTTTAACGGTTCCTACAAGAGAAGATGCCGCCTGAAGACCAGCTTCACGGCTGGCAGGATTAAGTTTCGGGTTACCCTCTCTACGGCACCGGATCCGCCCGCGAACATGCAATCCCGGAGCCATATCATCAGGTAGGACGCCAATACCGCCTTGGGTGACATCCGATAAGCAAGATGCCAGAAGCAGCTGTAGGAGCATGCATCTGACTGCTGGTCCTCATTTCCTCGAGGATTTTTCTCCCCTAACCTGCTCATTTCGGACAGCACTTCGCTACGAGAGAGCGCCGGTGGAGTGGAAAATTGTGAGGGATCCTCCTTGTCTTGTCTAAAGACATAATCTCTCCAAGCAGTCACATGAGGCTGCGTCCCGTTCCTATCCCGTCTCTGCATATAGTAATGATGACTCGCCACTTCCTTGAAGACAGCCGTCATCTCCTCAGCCCTGTCCCCCAGGACTTGAAGTTCCTCGTTGGTGGGAAAGTACTCTTCATAGGGTTCCGACCCCCAAGGGAGTTTTGACACCTCGTACATCTCATGAAGTGCGAACCCTAATTCCCCCACCGGAGTAAAAAAGGTCCCGGTATGGACATCAAACATCTCCAGTAGTGTGAGAAACATGTGCCTGTTGAGATCAACACCCGCCTGGGTAGCACGAATCGCGGCAGTCAACCCAATCTCTCGAAGCTCGGTCCGAAACCGTGACAAGATCCAGAGTGTCAGTTTATCCCACTTGGAAACGTAATGGCACCAACCCTCTATCCGAAAATCTCCTTTCGGGTATGAGCGTTCCATCAAAAACATACGATGTGTAAAGGTCGAAGCACTATAAGCAAACGTATCAATGGGTACGTCACTGTAGAGGCTCCCGGGGCGTAGAGTCCGCCAGGTGAAAGAAGACCCAGACCGTGTGGCGGTCAAAGCATCCCTTTGGTCGAAGGTAGAATCAATTTGGATGACGCCAGTCACCGCTCCCCCCAGAGAAGGGGTAAGATCCCAAGACATCCTCCTCTGGGAAACAAGGCGACAGAAGGATGTCAAAGGCCATTGACGTTCAAGTTGCTTAACAGTCATATGCACCCCATTCGCTGTAAAGAACCAGTCCTCCTTGACCTTCAACACCGTCGCATCAGTAGAAGTGAGACGGTCTCCGAATAGGAACTCAGGCTTCAAGAAGGTCAATTTATCAGATGTGGAAGATTTTAAAACACCACGTTCCATCATCCGTTTGAGGAACCCATACTGTTGCTCACGGATTTGGGTCATTCTCTCGGGAGGCTGATCCAGCATAAGAGCCTCTTGAGCGGGGTTTATCACTTCCTCATCATACTCTACTCCCATCTGGTTGAAGACAGCCTCCAAGAACACTTCATTCAAAGGCGGGATCGCTACTGACACTAGCAAAGATCAGAAAAATGTTAGAAGCAACAAGAGAAAGAAGAGCTTTGGTGCATCATCAGGGTCTAAGCCCATGCGCGTCAGCAGCCTCGGCGCATCATCAGGGTCTAAGCCCATGCGCGTCAGCAGCCTCGGCGCATTATCAGGGTTTAAGCCCATGCGCGTCAGCAGCCTCGGCGCATCATCAGGGTCTAAACCCATGCGCGTCGGCGAACAAAGACCACGGCACATCATTAAAGACCCAAGGTCTATGTGCGTTGGTGTACGGAAAAACGAGACTTACCAACCACCTCCGGCCGAACTTCGACAGGCCGTCGGAGAACGTCAGCCGTTACAACTTTCGTCGGCTCCTTCGCTTTCTCCTTCCCCTTGCCGGCACCACTGCGAGGAGTCTTGGGAGCCATTCTCTCAGAGAAGAAAAAGTTAGGGTTTTGAAGAAAAAACTCTAAAGAAAGCAAAGGCACAGAGCAGATGAACTCTCTCTCTCTCTCTCCAACCCTTACCTATTTATAGGGCTTGGTCGCACGCGTGAACCGATGACGTGTAATCTTAGCCGTCGCTTCGGGTTCCGTGAGGAGATAACAACAAATACAACCAAAAGATCATCATTAATCTTTTGGGTTACCAAGGCGTCATCATCATCAACTGAAAGGAGCATGCGCCCGAACAAGCATGCGCCCAAAAATCATGCGCCCTGACCTCCATGCTTCTTATTCAAAGTATTCCAAAACTTATTCAAAAGTTTTGAAAACTTTGAAGGGGGTCTTGTAGAAGCATGGAATTTCACAACCAGAAAACCCACGCGCCAAGTGGATGACTCTCCGAATTCTGTGCAATGAATTTGCATTAAATGGATGAACCGGACGCCTCGAATTCAGCCAAACGGCTATTTATAGCACTCGAGGAGCGAGACAACCGCGTCATTAAAGGACATGTCGGATGTGCCAGCCAAACAGCGCATCACACGGACGCGCCCTCCAGCATCAGGCGCATCACACAGACGCGCCCTACAGTACCCGGCGCATCACAGAGGATGCGCCCCCCCTCACATCTCCATGCCGAGTGGACCACCAACCAATGTGCCCACTCAGCTGTCCATCGAACGTCACAAACATTAAATGCTGAACTGACACCAGAGTTGGCAGCACGCTTCCCAAAGTCTGAACGGTTGACAGCTTTTTCAGAGAACGAAGCGTCGGCAACGTCAGCATCATCATGACTCTATTCCGACGGCTACTACCACGTGGCCATCCGTATGCGCCTCTACGGCCATACGTCCAAATCACCATGCGCCTCTACGGCCATGCGTCCAAACCAGCATGCGCCTCAAAAGCCATGCGCCTCAGACCCTTCATTGATCCCTAAAGACAGAAGAAGAGTCTCCAGTTGAAGCTTTGCATGCGCCTCAAAAGCCATGCGCCCCAGACTGATCTCTGATCCCGAAAGACAGAAGGAAGGTCACCTGCATGCGCCTCAAAAGCCATGCGCCCTAAATGGTTTGTAACTCCTAAAGGTTATGAGCCGCAGCCTCCTCCTGCGCCCAGATCCAAGGCGCAGCTCACCAGATCACTACCCCCCCAAATTCGAGATCTTCCGGCCATGAGTCGATGACATGTGTCCTTTGACTCAACTCGTCCAAGATTTCAGCAACAGAAAGATCTTTTCTTCTGCTACGTGTCGGCTCACAACAGCAGTATGAAGAGTTCAACCTCCCAATCAGGGCGCATCATCTGTGCGCCCCTATCAGCAACTTCCACGTGGCGTCCCCACACACCGGCGCATCCTACATGCGCGCATGAGCAGCCAGCCTGCAAAACTATAAATAGTGGGATCTTCTCCTTCATGCAAACAGAGGGAATCCACAACGAACATATAGGGAATCATCAGAGAGGCAGATACAGACACTCAACGTCTTCTTCCTCTCAGCAAGCTCCAGCACCCAGAGCAATCCACGCCTTCAGAGAACCGATAACCGTCGTCAGCCGGTCAACGGAGTCAACGCATTACCACTCGCTTCATTGGCACTAAGGACCCAGCTTAAACAAAAGTGTGCTCCTAGGACTACATCTAAGTCCTACATTGTAACACTGTTCTGTTTGTATTAAAGTTTTCAATCAAACAATTTTAATGACAAACAATAAATATGTATAGAAAACAGAAAAGAAAAAAAAAGAAAAAGAAAAGAAAAAGAAACAGAAGGAGGGGGGCTCGAACTCGAGCCAGCGCTGGGGGGAGGGTTTAGTCGGGTCGGGCTGGCCAGGGGGTCAGCCCACTAGTTGTGTTAGAGTTAGGACTTAGTTAATTTTATTTAGATTTTAAGCATTTAAATAAAAAAAATAAACACAGTCCTGTGTCCTGACAGTTAGGGACACAGGTGTCTTGTGTCTACACTCAGCACGACACGCACGATTTGATTCGACCGTATCCAAGCTTACCCAAAGATTGCCCGTGTCCTGGCGAGTCATCCACGTGAAATCGAGACACAAACAAGACACAGTGACAGTACTGATACGTACGTGTCCGGAGTTGGGTTGCTGTCGGGGTGGCGATTGGGCGGAGGAGGCGTCGGGGTCAAGGCGGTCGGGTGGCGCTGGGGTCGGCTTGACAAGGCGAGTCGAACGGTGGTGGTGGCGAGTGACAATGATGGACGGTGAGGCGGTGCTAGGGTACGCCGGAGTTAGGGTTAGGGTTTGGTCTCGTCGGGGAAGAAGGGGGTCGTGGTGGTCGTGGGGAAAATTTAGGGTTAGGGTTTGGTCTGGGGAGAGAGATGGGAGTTTTTATAGGCTAGTTAGGGCGGTCGGGGGGCTGTGCGCTGGCCGGAGACGGCGGGGACAGCGTCGGTCGTCGGTCAGTCGAGGCAGGGATGGGTTAGGTTTTAGGTTTTACAAAACAAACCCTAGAGTTTAGGAATTTGCAAACCAGTCCCTAAGGTCACTAAATGCAAATAGTAATTTGCATTCCTTAACTTAAAACAATTCAATAATTGCAAAATGATATATTAACAATTTAATAAATTGCATACTGATATAAAAACAATCCTAAAAATTACAGAATGATATTAAAACATTTTAGAAAATTACAAATTGATATTTTTAGTATTAAAACTCATTTAAAAATCATTTAAAAATTCTAGAAAAATTCCTAAAAATCCTAATAATTATTTTAAGGCTAAATTGACACTAAAAATTAATTAGCACTAATTAAAATAAAATTTGAAAAACAGGGGCTTACACCCATTCGGGGAGTATAAACTGCTTAGCATCATATTGTTAGATGTTGTGACCTAGGACAGCGTTCTACCGCCGACACTGCGGCGTAGGCTGGACGTACCCACGTCTCGTGCCCTTACTCTAGGGTGCGGGTCGTGACAAGTCTCACTCCACTCTATAAATAGAGCCCCTTGGCCTCCTTTGGAAGAGGCACCAAGAAGAGAGTTAAGGGAGTCCGTAAAGCCCAAGAAGCCCGTTCAAGTCTCAAATATTGACTTAGGAACGTTCCAGAAATTCGTCGTGAACTTGCTGGTTTCTGGAAGCAGATCGTGGTAGGACGAATCTTGCTTTGAACAACGGTGATCTTAATCACCCCAGCAAGAACCTTTCCTCTTCTTCTTTCTTCTCTTTTCTCTGAGTTGTAACTCAGTTCTGTCCATCAGCAACTGCGATTACGAGGAAGAACGTGGAATTTATTTTCTGATTATTGTTGCTTTTGTAATCAGATTTATATTATAGTGTTCCTCGTGGATCTCGAGAATAATCAGAAGGGGAACATTTGTTTGAACCTCTGATCTCGACATCTAGTTCTACCATCTTTGATCAGGTCCCGAGACTAACAATCTCAAAGCAAGATCCTTGTAGATGGAGAACAGCCGTGCGAAACTTCTGGATACAAGTTTCAACAAACTTGAGAAGTTCGATGGGGATCATTATAACTCTTGGAAGAGGAAGGTATGCATGAATCTACAACTGGCAGAGGTGGACTACATTCTGACAGAACCAGAACCGGAGATTCCAGACGAGGATGATGCTACTGTTCGGGTAGTTGCGATTGCAACCGCAAAGCAGAACAAATGGAGGAGAGACAACAATCTCTGCAAGCTGATGATTTTGAACTCCATGGTCTGGCGGAGTCATACAGCAAGACGGACCATGCTAAGGTCGTCTGGGAGTCTCTAGAGAAGTATTATCAGGTGGATGAGAACCGCAACAAGATCTATGTGACTGAGAAGGTTTGGAACATGCGATTTGATGACGACAAGGCGATGTTGCCTCAAGTTAAGGAGTTCCTCAAGTTACGTCAAAAAACTTGAGGACGATAGCATGCCACTTGTCGACGCTTTTGTCGTAGGGGGTATAGTTGCCAAGCTTCCATTAGGATGGAGCAGTTTCATCTCAGACATGCACATGAAGAAGATGCAAATCAGCCTGGATCAACTACTTCACAACATCAATGTTAGAGATGAGTTGATGGCTAAAAACAAATTGGACACGTTGTCCAAACAGTTGGCAAAGGCCAACTTGGTGCATGCGGAGGACTCCAAGGGGAGGCATAAGGTTTCTCACAACCAGAAGAAGAAGGACTTCAACCATCTGAAGGTGAAGTCGGCTTCGTTCAAGTCAAAGCCAAAGCCCAAGTCAGATGTGACTTGCTTCAACTGTGGCAAGAAGGGCCACTATCATAGAGACTTCAGATCAAAGTCTAAACAGATAGAGCAAGGTGAGCCTAACAAGGTTGCCATGATTGCGCAGGTTGCTACGGCTAGTGTTGACACCGACTGGTGGGTGGACACAGGTGCATCTTGCCATGTTTGCTCTAATAAGGAGTTGTTCACCACATACAAACCTACATCTGAGAAGGTTATGGTGGCGGACCAAACACAAGCTGAAGTACTGGGGACAGAAACGGTGGTACTGAACCTGACTTCGGGGAAGTCGCTGACGCTTTAAAATGTGAAGCATGTACCGGTGATAGCCAAGAACATGGTCTCTGGAAGTCTGCTATGTAATACAGGCTTGAGGATGGATGTCAATCATGGGCAGATAGTGATGTCCTACAAAGGAACATACTTCGAAAAAGCTTATTGTACCGAAGAGATGTTCAAACTTCAACTTGTAACTCCTGCAAAAATGATTAATGTAGTTTCTTCTTCTGGTTATTATCTTGAGTTATGGCATAATAGACTAGGACATGTTCATTGTAAAAGAATAAAGAAAATGTCTAGTCTATGGCTTATCTCTGTAACACCCAGTTTTCCAGATGAGGGTAATTTTAAAATTTTGTAATTATAATTATTATTTATTGATATTTATTTCATATTATGATTTTTGGTGATTTTTAATCATTTTTAAACTATTTAAAAATTGTTTAAGTCATGACTTATGATCTTGATGTGCTGCTAGTGAAACCCTAGAGACTGCATGACCTAGAGCCTAACCATGTCATTAGGATGATTTAATTATTATTTCTAGTTTGAGGGTATTCTTGTCATTTTGAATTTATTTGAATTAATATATATTTAATTGGAATTTAATATGAGTATTGTAATGGTGTGATTTGAATATGATTTAATTCATTGCCTTGTAGTGTGGTTAGCCCTAACCTAGACTTGACCTAACCTAGATTAGTTATATCTAGCTATGGTTAGTGTTAGTTAGTGTTAGTTAGGATTTATTGGTCTTGGTTAAGTCATGATTAGATAGAGCAACTAGGTCACAACTTGACTAGAATGAAACCTAGGCTTGTGAACCATTGAATTAGCTAGATTGATTTATAGCCATTTGATCATCCCAAAACCCTAATCCCTCACTAGTGGCCAGCCATACCTTGGTTTCCTCACCCTATTTAATGTCTCTACCACTTAGGGCTAGCCTCCTTTAGGAATTATCAAGTTGGAGAAATAGAGGTAAACCTCATTCTTCCCCAATCCCTATCTTCTCCATTTCAACTCCTTTTTCCTTCAAATTTCTTGCAATAGGTTCTAATCTCTGTGTATTTCCTGACCATGGTGAGAAATTTCAGTGGAGGAATAATTTGGAGGAGTTTGGGTAGCAAGAGGAACACTTCTCTTTGAAGCTTTTTGGGCTTTTTCACACACCTAGGTAATTCATAATCCTCTCCATAAAATAGTAATTTAATTGGATGAATAGGAAGCCCTAGGAATACCCTAACTATTGGTATAGGTATTGCTAGGTTTCGTGTCCAATACGTGTCCGTATCGGACACGTATCAGTGGGCATACCAAGTGTTCGACGAAATGCCACAGTGGGTATTTCGTTCTCATTTTCTGTTTTTGTTTGAATAGAAAATTAGGGTTTGGTCTCGCTTATCGATCTCTGTTGGACTGAGGTGACCATTGTGTCGTATCGTGTCTGAATGGACACGTGAACACGCTGTTACCACGCGCACAGCACGCGAGTAGCAGTCCCAAGCTACTTGGGGGCCATAACTCACTGGACACGCCACTTGGACACGAGAAAATTGACACACACTTAGGGGCCGACACTGACATGAGGCTCCCCAAGTTGCACGAGTTCTCGTGTCGTATCAGACACGTATTCGTGTGTGTACTGGCCGCACTGGCTGTGAAACCCATTTTTCTGTAGTTTTATTTAAATAAATAATTGTGTTATTAAATTAAACGTTTTCAAATTATTATTATTATTAAATATTATTATTAATTACTTTTGGGTGAAAAGAATTTTTAAAATTAAAACAACTTTGATTTTTGGATTTTGGACCCAAACCCGAGTCCGAGCCCAGACCCAGGCCCGAGCCCATTCCTTCTATTCCTTTCCCAAATCTGAGTTTGGTTAACTATAAAAAAAAATAATAATACTTGGTTTGAGCTGGTCCAAATTGGACCAGCGTACTCATTTTCCTTTCTCCTATTCTTCCTCCCCTAACTTTATTCCCCACCACACAACTAAACCAACACTCTCTATTATAACTCCCCTCTCTCCCACGTTCTCTCAAAACTCACACAGAAGAGAACTCTTACACTCTCTTCCTCCTCACAATACTCTCAAACCTCTTCACCTCTCTCCCTCTCTCTGTTCCAACTAAACCTCTCTCTCACTCTCACGAGAGAAAACCCAAGCCCTAACCCCATACCCGTGGCCGAGCTCCCCACCGGCGCCTCCCCGTCCAGTGTGCGCAGCCCCGAGCTCGCCGAGGCCGCGCCCCCGCGCCGACCTCTCCGGCCAGATCTGCCGGTGCGGCTCCCCGCGCCCGCGCCCGACCCTGTCCCAGCGCGCCCCGCGCCCCCGGCGGACTTCCCTGTCCAGCGCGAGCCCCTCTCCGTGCGGGATCTGCTCCGGCGAGGCGTGCCCTAGCCGCAGCCGACCGGCCTCCTCCCCGTGGCCCTCTCCGCGCTGTCCAGCGCACGAGCCCTCTCTTCCGCGGACCCTCTCCTGCTGTCCAGCGATCCGTGGAGCTCTTCGCTGTCCAGATCCGCGACCCTGTGGTCCGAACGCTGTTTCAGTTTTTCCCAAGCTTTTCCCGCGGCTCCCCGCCAACGGAAATTTGGTAAATTCTTGTTAATCACAGTAGTTCGTCCCTCCCGTAGAGTCTGTGATGAGAATCGGTCCCCAGTTTCCCTTTGGGAAATCCGGTTAGCTGTGTAGTATATTCGGTTAGCTGCGTTAGCATATTTTCTGTGATTTTTATCTGCTGGTTTGGGTGGTTTGGTTTGATTATGGGATTCCCGGATATTTCGGAAAGTTCTGTGGATTGGGAATTAATTTCTGGTGGCTTGGAAATATTTTGGTGGATATATTTGCGGGATTATTATTGGGTTGGAATAATTGCAGGTTTTCTGTGACGCATTTCCCAGTTTTGGGTTTGTCCCGAAATAGAGGAAGTGTTGCCCAAATTTTTACAAAAAAACTATATTTAATTGATTTCAAAATTGGTTTTCGGAAATGAATTTTAAACTGATTTTTCGGGCGACGACCGTACCGGTCTGTGGGCCCCGGCGAAATGCAAACGCACCGGTCCGACCGGGCGTTGAGGTATTAGCTGGATTTTGAGGAATGGACCGAGTCTGAGACTCTTAGCATTTATTTTAAATTATTTTATTTAATATTTAGGCTATTTAATATAGTTATTTATTTACTGCACTTTATTTAGAAATTAAATTATTTTTCTCTTATTTGATGTAAAAAAATAATTGTACAGGGCATAAGCCCACTCTAGGATGTTTAGCTGTGCCCTTGTATTGTGTAGCGTAGATTTTTACTTTCTTTCTGGGTGGATGTGATCTTGGGTGGTTTTTTTAGACATTGGAATCGTAGTTAGAGCGTAACTTTATAATTAATTAAGAATTTATTAAATGGATGAAAAATTAGTAAATAACTAGTTCATGATTTACCATTAAAAGAAAACTATACTTTTATAAATATATTACAAAAACTACAAAGTTTTCCAAAGTTAATTATTTCTCGTGTTATTTCCAAATAATCCAATTAACCGGCCTAATCAAACGCACGTAGTTGCGACGTAAGCGTTAGCTGTAGATTAATACAACTTAAAACCTAACTAGGACATGACTACTAGAGATTGCAACTAGCACACTTAGCCTGGTTATTCAAGGTTCTAAGTCGAGTTCTCAACTGTAGGAACTCGAAGATACACCTGACGTTCCTCCTCGGTACCAACTCATCTCTCCAGTCATTTTTCCTGAGGCAAGTATAGTTTGTGTTAGTTTACAGTTATTTATTTAATCGTTTTACTGCATGTCTAAACTACGATTCAAACACGAAACTCTCACCGAGAGTACTGTACTGTAACTACTGTAACTACTGGGGACTGGGGAATAGCGTAATGATTATGACCATACTGTAACAAAAACCCATCTCGCTATACGGTCACGGCTGTCTAGGATACATGAGGGTTTATCTACAAGCCAGCAGTCTCTTAAGGTCAAGAATAAGCCTATTGTCTCAATCACAAGCAAGTAAATAGATGTTACAAGATGTATGATCATTAAATATACAATAATAAGGCGTCCCAAATATTACATATTCAGCTGATCATGAAGCTAGTCGTTACAAAATGTTAGGACTAGCAAGAGTTTAGTCATACATGATCAACCCTAGGATCTGTTAATCATGTTACAGCCCGTAGGCAGACAGTAAGTAAGTGCAATCGAGCTAAACAGGTGCTCGTCGGCTAAACGCCTCAAAAGAATATTTTCACAATAGAGCGGGAGAGCCAAGGATAACCCACTCGTTGCCAGGGTTCCGTCTAGTGGCCACCATCTGGCTGGAAGATCGGTAGATCCTCTGAAGCTGCTCCGAAATCTGGCCACACAAAACCAGCTGGGTCAGACCCCAGAAAGAGCAAGTGCCACAAAGGAGCTTCACTTAAGAACTAAAACCAGCAATCAGCACAGGAATATAAATAATATAATAAAAGACAGGAAAGTATAAATAAATGGTAAAAACTGGAAATAAGGAAAACATGCCAGGGTATATACGACGAGATAACCATGGAACTATTCAGATAGCTAGGTTACAACCCGTAAACCAAACAAGGACCGGGGTTGTAACCCTTCGTCTGAACGGAGCTTGGTTTCTCACCATTTATCGAGGAAATAAATACAAGCATGCTGGTCATGTAACAGTCTGGAACAAGATCAGGGCAAGACTAGACTTGTTAGGCTCCACCCAATCATTTCACGGCCAAGCAAGACCTACGGCTTGATACTTTAACTAACTAGGGTTATTACAGTCCTAGTTACTAACAAGATGCAGTGAGATTATTCCACAGCCACAAGCCCTGCAGACCATCCAGGTTACCCAGGTCGAAAGATTAGGGTTGAATTCAGGTGGGTACATCGTCCTGGAAACGCATGTACCCTTAAGTAGCTTGAAGGGTGCAACACATGACAGTGTGCTGGAAATGTGCCCTACTCGACGGCAGGCTACAGATCCCAGGCGCGCCCAAGTAACGGGATTGCCTGTAGCTGGGAAATCTCTTCATGACTAATGTGTTAATCTAGTTATTAACCTTAGTCCATTTCAACAGGTACTCCTGACCGTGGTACTCAGGAGCTCCCTTCCTAGACATGATGCAAGACAGGACTGGTTTATTTGTACAAGCACAATCGCCCACGGTGTCCATGTTTTTATACAGGTCATGTCATGTCAGGTAGCCATCGTAACAGCTTATCAAGATATAACATGTCAGGTCATCATGTCAAATGTACGAGTCAGGAGTGCGCCACGACGGGCCACTATCCGGTCATGTCAGGTATCATTTCCAAACATATTAAACAAATCCATTGTTATCAAGTTCATGACAAAAAGGCATAAGAATATAAAATGGACGTTAAATAGCTAATAAAATATCAATATACAGGGCTATAGAAGATCAAGGGTAATCAGGCTACGCATCAGGCTAGCGTACGCTCAGGTCTGCGTACCAAAGGATCCATACACTTCCAATGGGAAGCGTATGCAAAGGTCAGCGTACACAAGGGCACGCTCAAGCTACAGGTCAGCGTACGCTCAAGCTAGCGTATGCTCAAGACTGCGTACGCCCGAGCTAGCATACGAAAGGAGCCAGCGTACGCCTTGCTCGCTTAAGCTAGCGTATGCTCAAGACACGCTGCCAACAGGCAGCGTATCAAGGTGAGCGTACGCTCACTAAAGAGCAGCGTACGAAGGCTAGCGTACGCTCGCTAAAGAGCAGCGTACCAAGGCTAGCGTACGCTCACTAAAGAGCAGCGTACGAAGGCTAGGCGTACGCTCGCTAAAGAGCAGCGTACGAAGGCTAACGTACGCTCGCTAAAGAGCTGCGTACGAAGGCTAGTGTACGCTCACTAAAGAGCAGCGTACGACTCAACGGCATAAGCTAAAAAGCTAGCTCACTGTTCACTGTCTTCTCCAAATGGCAAGAAAAGCAAGAACTCCATGGATGGAACCCAAAACTCCAAATGCTCATAACTTGGTCAAAATAAGTCCGAATCTAACTTTCCAAAGGTCAAAATTGGGTAGAATAAAATTTCTACAACATAAAATCATAAAAACTTAAAAATAAAGGAGTTTGATAGATCAAAACCACCAAAATCCGAAAATACTAAATTGTAGATCTACAAGAATCAAAGTCTCAAAATAGAAAATGACAAGTTCTAATGTGTCTTAGAATCATGAGAAGAAGCTAATGGAACCATAAAAATGAGTTCTCTTGTGGAAGCAAGTTGCACTTGCCTAAGGGTTGGGGAGTTGTGGAGAGGAAGGAAGAAGAAGAAGAAGAAGAAGAAATAAATGAGAGTTATGGAGGAGAGAGAAGGTTGGTGGGGAAATAAATATCATGGGTTGGTGGTAGGTAGGGGGTTCACCTTGGTCCATGATGGACCAAGCAACCAGCCGGCCAAACCAAACCAACCCAAACCGAGAGTTTAAACCAAGCCAAGAAAACTAAACAAGGAACAATACAAGAAAATACGTATACGTATTTCCAAAATACGTAATACGAATCACAGGCATTACAACTCTACCCACCTTAAAAGAATTCCGTCCTCGGAATTTAATCAAGGGGCTAGAGGGACAAGAACAAGCTACACTATTCACAGGCAATTATACTAGGCAATCAATCAATCATGCAAGCAAGGAATTGATGGCATGAGGCATAAGAAAGATATTACACCTCATGAGTCAAACAAGTCGGGATATCGTGATCGGATATCATCCTCACGCTCCCACGTTGACTCCCCCAAAGAGTGATGACCCCAAGCAACTCGGACTAACTTGATAGTCTTGTTCTTGAGGATCTTCTCTCTTCGATCCAATATAGACACGGGCCTCTCCTCATACGAAAGGTTGGTACCAACAACCAATTTCGAATGATCTAGGATGTGGCTCGGGTCCGGGATATACCGTCGTAATTGGGATACATGGAACACGTCATGCACCTCGTTTAGCGATGGCAGAAGAACGAGACGATAGGATACATCTTCTACTCGCTCCAGAATGTCAAACGATCCTATATACCTAGGACTAAGCTTGCCCCGTATGCGAAAATGAATGACGCCACGGTTAGGCGAAATCCTCAGGAATACATGATCGCCGACCGAGAACTCGAGAGGACGCCGATGAGAATCGGCCCAATGGCGCTGGCGATCTTGGGCAACTCGAAGGTGATTTCTGACTCGCCTGATCACTTCAACGGTGTGAGCAATCATTTCTGGACCAAGCATCTGCCTCTCTCCAACATCATCCCAGGCTAACGGGGATCTACACTTCCTGCCATACAGTGCCTCGAACGGTGCCATCTGGATACTGGCCTGGAAACTGTTGTTGTATGAGAATTCCACCAGGTACAAGTGATCTTCCCATGAACCACCGAAGTCAAGTGTGCAAGACTGCAACATGTCTTCAAGAGTCTGGATCGTGCGCTCCGACTGTCCATCTGTCTGCGGGTGATATGCTGAACTGAACTGGAGATGAGTTCCCAAACTCTCTTGCAAGCTACGCCAAAAGTGCGACGTAAATCTCGAATCTCGGTCTGAGGTGATACTGACTGGGACACCGTGCAATCTGACAATCTGCCTGAGGTACATCTCTGCTAATTGAGTCGTCGACTGACCAACTCTGAACGGAAGAAAGTGAGCCACTTTCGTGAGCCGATCAACTATAACCCAGATAGCATCTCTACCAGCTGGGGACCTAGGTAATCCAGTCACGAAATCTATGGTCACATGCTCCCACTTCCATTCTGGAATCGGTAAGGGCTGAAAAAGTCCAGCCGATCTCTGATGTTCGGCTTTAACTTGTTGGCAAACCAAACACCGAGAGACAAATCGAGCTATCTTCCGCTTCATGCCATTCCACCAGAAATGCTGTCGGATATCACGGTACATCTTCGTACTGCCGGGATGGATGGAATACTGCGAACTGTGAGCTTCTGACATGATCTCCTGCCGGATATCTCCGTTGGGTACACAAAGACGATTACCATGTCGAAGTATACCATCCTCATGAATGCATAACTCTGGTCTTCGTCCTGCTTCACACTCTGCTCTGAGTCGCTGAAGCTTGGAATCTGCCGACTGCGCCATCCGGATCCTCTCGACTATAGTGGACTGAACTTGCATACTGGCCATCAAGGTCACACTGGAAGGGAGAACAATTTCAATACCCATCTTCTGAAGATCTGCTAACAATTCTGGCTGTACTGTTAGAAAATAAGCTTCGGCTCTTCTGCTCAATGCATCTGCTACGACATTGGCCTTCCCAGGATGATACTGCAAGCTGACATCATAATCTACAAGAAGCTCCAGCCACCTCCTCTGACGCATGTTAAGATCCTTCTGGGTGAAAACATACTTCAGGCTCTTGTGGTCGGTAAAAATCTCCATCCTATCTCCGTACAAGTAGTGCCTCCACAACTTAAGTGCAAACACCACTGCTGCCAGCTCCAAGTCATGGGTTGGGTAATTCCTCTTATGATCATGAAGTTGTCGTGACGCATAAGCTATTACCTTCCCATGCTACATCAGAACACATCCTAAACCTCTGCCTGAAGCATCACAGTACACTGAGAATCCCCCGGTTCCATCCGGAAGCGTGAGAATAGGGGCTGTTATCAGGCCTTGCTTCAACTGCTCAAAAGAACTCTGACACTCTGCTGTCCAAGCAAACTGCGCATCCTTGCGGGTCAACTGGGTCAATGGCACTAAAATCCAAGCAAAATCTGAAACAAACCGCCGGTAGTAGCCGGCCAATCCAAGAAAACTACGAACCTCTGCAACGGTGCTGGGTACTGGCCATGACTCAATAGCCACAATCTTCTGGGGATCCACTTCTACTCCTCCTCGAGTGATGATATGACCCAAGTACGAAACACGATCGAGCCAGAACTCGCATTTACTAAACTTGGCATATAACTGGTGCTCTCTGAGGATCTGAAGAACTATACAGAGATGCTGCTCATGCTCCGTCTCACTCTTGCTGTAGACCAGGATGTCGTCTAGAAATACGATCACAAACTGATCCAAGTAAGGCATGAAGATACGATTCATGAGGTCCATGAATACTGCCGGCGCATTGGTTGCTCCAAAAGGCATAACAAGGAACTCCCAATGCCCATATCTCGATCTAAAAGCTGTCTTCGGGATGTCCTGCTCTCTAACTCTGATCTGATGATAACCTGAGCGTAAATCAATCTTCGAGAATACTGAAGCCCCCTTGAGTTGATCAAACAAGTCATCTATCCTCGGAAGAGGGTATCTGTTCTTGATTGTCACTGAGTTCAAGGTACGATAATCAACATATAACCTGGACGTACCATCCTTCTTTTTCACAAGAAGCATCGGGGCTCCCCAAGGCGATCCACTAGCTCGAATGAATCCCTTGGTTCTAAGTTTTTCAATCATCTTGTACAATACCTCCAACTCTGACGGCGCCATCCTGTAGACTCTCTCTGATACTGGGGCTGTCCCGGGAATCAAGTCTATAGTGAACTCGATCTCCCGCTCCGGAGGCATACCTGGAAGTTCTTCTGGGAAAACATCTGGAAACTCATCCACTATCCTGGGCAACTAAACTGCTGCTACTGCCATCCGCAATACTGGAGGAGATGACTCAATCTCGCCTCGAGAGAAAGAAAACTCCGGCTCGCCTGGAATGCTAAAAACAACCCTGCCAAGGTGGCAGTCTATCCTAGCATACTGGTTTCTCAACCAATCTATCCCTAAGACCACATCATAATCGGCCATCGGAAATTCTATCAATCTAGCGGGAAACTCCCTACCGCTAACTACGATCCGACACGAGGAAAATACTCTATCTACTCCCACAAGTCCGTTACCAGTAAGTATATTGAGCCTTACTGATAATGACTCGGGCTCCAATCCTACCCGTGTCACGAATCGTGCAGACATAAAAGAATACGATACACCAGAATCAAATAAAGCTGAAGCTGGAAAGGAGTTGACGAGAATAGTACCTGCCACTACCTCACCTGGTGCCAATCCTTCCTTCATGGTCATCACCATAGCCTGACCGTGCCCTCGGGGTGCTGGTCCCCTCTGCTGATATCCTCGCTGCCTGCTCTGACTCTGGGCTTGGGCTTGCACATACTGCTGAGGGCTCTGCTGCTGGAACACTTGGGTTTGAGGCGGCAAGGGCCTCGGCAATGGATACTGCTGCTGCTGGACCGGAGCTGGCCCTCTCACCGAAGAGCTAGAAAGGTTGGACGAGGATGAACTACCCCTGTTCGGGCAGGATCCAATCCTATGGTCTGGTGCTCCACAAACCAGACACAATCCCTGTGCCCTGCGATATTCTGCCACCACATGGCCTGGCTTCCCACAATGAGAACATCCCACTGCGGAAGACTGCTTCTGCTTCTGCTGCTGCTGCTGAGGGTACGTCGGAGTGGAATGCTGAACCGACGTCACTGAGGCCGCGCGCCTCGAAACTCCAATAGTCAAAGCCCTGGCTGCCGGGGCCGGTGCTGAAGACTGATTCATCTGACCGTAAGATCTCTTCCGACCTCCGATCCTATCCACAATCCTCTGGGAGGTATACTCATGCCTCCGGGCTGCTCTCAAGACTGCATCAAAAGTCTGATGCTCAAACTGTTCAACTGCCAACAAAATCTCCAGGTGAAGCCCCTGCTGGAATCGCTGGGCTCTATCATACTCGGTGGCCACCAAAGTGGGAGCAAACCGACTGAGTCTGGAAAACTCGGCCGCATATCCGTCGACCGTTCTGTCTCCTTGCTTCAGATTGGTGAACCTCGTCTGTAGATCGTACCGAGCCACGACATCGAAATACTTGGTCTGGAATCTCTTCCGGAATACTGCCCAAGCAATGGGTGCTGCTAATCCTACGGCCTGCGCTGCCCACCAGCTGCGGGCAAGATCTAATAGCTGTAGGCGCACAACGGCCACCTTCTCGTTCTCTGGGGTCCTGGCTGCTTCTAGAATTACCTCTGTGTCCTGAAGCCATGCATCTGCCGCGATAGCATCTTCACTACCGTCGAAGAATGGAGGGTTCAAGCGCTTGAAGCTGTTGGCAGCGCTGTTACCCTGATGACCACCCCGGGTCAAAGCATCCGCTACTGCCTGTTGCAAGGCATCTCCACGACGATCTTGAGAAGCTATCAAAGTCCTGACGAGCCCTACCAAAGTGCCATCATCAGGCTCGATAGGCTGAACTGGCTGAACTGGTTGCTCTTCTCTAATAGGCTCGACTCTGGAGGCTACTCCGGAATGCTGGGCTTGATCTCCAGGTTGCTGCTGGTCCGCGGGAGGTGCTCCGCGTTGCTGGTCGGCAGGTCCACGAACAATGCCGCTGAAGAAGACGACATAGGGAACAATAAGGAAGGACCAGGACAGATCAACGATACAAGCATATGATCAGGACAAGAATCCAGGGATTCAGAAGATACGAACAGAGATCAAAGACGAATACTGATTGAGACATCTATTCGGTAAACCCTCACATATCTTGATTTACAAGACCTGCATGGGCCACCACTTAAACCATGTCACGCCCCAGAACCAGAATACTGGAGAGCGGGGGCAGACATAGCCAGCTACGTATATTAAAATGGATTCCATCTCGCTATACGGTCACGGCTGTCTAGGATACATGAGGGTTTATCTACAAGCCAGCAGTCTCTTAAGGTCAAGAATAAGCCTATTGTCTCAATCATAAGCAACTAAATAGATGTTACAAGATGTATGATCATTAAATATACAATAATAAGGCGTCCCAAATATTACATATTCAGCTGATCATGAAGCTAGTCGTTACAAAATGTTAGGACTAGCAAGAGTTTAGTCATACATGATCAACCCTAGGATCTGTTAATCATGTTACAGCCCGTAGGCAGACAGTAAGTAAGTGCAATCGAGCTAAACAGGTGCTCGTCGGCTAAACGCCTCAAAAGAATATTTTCACAATAGAGCGGGAGAGCCAAGGATAACCCACTCGTTGCCAGGGTTCCGTCTAGTGGCCACCATCTGGCTGGAAGATCGGTAGATCCTCTGGAGCTGCTTCGAAATCTGGCCACACAAAACCAGCTGGGTCAGACCCGAGAAAGAGCAAGTGCCACAAAGGAGCTTCACTTAAGAACTAAAACCAGCAATCAGCACAGGAATATAAATAATATAATAAAAGACAGGAAAGTATAAATAAATGGTAAAAACTGGAAATAAGGAAAACATGCCAGGGTATATACGACGAGATAACTATGGAACTATTCAGATAGCTAGGTTACAACCCGTAAACCAAACAAGGACCGGGGTTGTAACCCTTCGTCTGAACGGAGCTTGGTTTCTCACCATTTATCGAGGAAATAAATACAAGCATGCTGGTCATGTAACAGTCTGGAACAAGATCAGGGCAAGACTAGACTTGTTAGGCTCCACCCAATCATTTCACGGCCAAGCAAGATCTACGGCTTGATACTTTAACTAACTAGGGTTATCACAGTCCTAGTTACCAACAAGATACAGTGAGATTATTCCACAGCCACAAGCCCTGCAGACCATCCAGGTTACCCAGGTCGAAAGATTAGGGTTGAATTCAGGTGGATACATCGTCCAGGAAACGCATGTACCCTTAAGTAGCTTGAAGGGTGCAACACATGACAGTGTGCTGGAAATGTGCCCTACTCGACGGCAGGCTACAGATCCCAGGCACGCCCAGGTAACGGAATTGCCTGTAGCTGGGAAATCTCTTCATGACTAATGTGTTAATCTAGTTATTAACCTTAGTCCATTTCAACAGGTACTCCTGACCGTGGTACTCAGGAGCTCCCTTCCTAGACATGATGCAAGACAGGACTGGTTTATTTGTACAAGCACAATCGCCCACGGTGTCCATGTTTTTATACAGGTCATGTCATGTCAGGTAGCCATCGTAACAGCTTATCAAGATATAACATGTCAGGTCATCATGTCAAATGTACGAGTCAGGAGTGCGCCACGACGGGCCACTATCCGGTCATGTCAGGTATCATTTCCAAACATATTAAACAAATCCATTGTTATCAAGTTCATGATAAAAAGGCGTAAGGATATAAAATGGACGTTAAATAGCTAATAAAATATCAATATACAGGGCTATAGAAGATCAAGGGTAATCGGGCTACGCATCAGGCTAGCGTACGCTCAGGTCTGCGTACCAAAGGATCCATACACTTCCAATGGGAAGCGTATGCAAGGGTCAGCGTACACAAGGGCACGCTCAAGCTACAGGTCAGCGTATGCTCAAGCTAGCGTATGCTCAAGACTGCGTACGCCCGAGCTAGCATACGAAAGGAGCCAGCGTACGCCTTGCTCGCTTAAGCTAGCGTATGCTCAAGACACGCTGCCAACAGGCAGCGTATCAAGGTGAGCGTACGCTCACTAAAGAGCAGCGTACGAAGGCTAGCGTACGCTCGCTAAAGAGCAGCGTACCAAGGCTAGCGTACGCTCACTAAAGAGCAGCGTACGAAGGCTAGGCGTACGCTCGCTAAAGAGCAGCGTACGAAGGCTAGCGTACGCTCGCTAAAGAGCTGCGTACGAAGGCTAGTGTACGCTCACTAAAGAGCAGCGTACGACTCAGCGGCATAAGCTAAAAAGCTAGCTCACTGTTCACTGTCTTCTCCAAATGGCAAGAACAGCAAGAACTCCATGGATGGAACCCAAAACTCCAAATGCTCATAACTTGGTCAAAATAAGTCTGAATCCAACTTTCTAAAGGTCAAAATTGGGTAGAATAAAATTATCTACAACATGGAATCATAAAAACTTGAAAACAAAGGAGTTTGATAGATCAAAACTACCAAAATCCAAAAATACTAAATTGTAGATCTACAAGAATCAAAGCCTCAAAATAGAAAATGACAAGTTCTAATGTGTCTTAGAATTATGAGAAGAAGCTAATAGAACCATAAAAATGAGTTCTCTTGTGGAAGCAAGTTGCACTTGCCTAAGGGTTGGGGAGTTGTGGAGAGGAAGGAAGAAGAAGAAGAAGAAGAAATAAATGAGAGTTATGGAGGAGAGAGAAGGTTGGTGGGGAAATAAATATCATGGGTTGGTGGTAGGTAGGGGGTTCACCTTGGTCCATGATGGACCAAGCATCCAGCCGGCCAAACCAAACCAACCCAAACCGAGAGTTTAAACCAAGCCAAGAAAACTAAACAAGGAACAATACAAGAAAATACATACACGTATTTCCAAAATACGTAATACGAATCACAGGCATTACATACAGGCTGGGCATGGTCCGGTTCGACCCATTAAATTGGGATCGGGTCATGACATGTTTTCAGTGGTGGCCCATGCAGGTCCCACAACAAACAACAACTTAGGAAAAACAGACCTAGAAACAATTAGAACACTAGAACATTGATTTGTCACGACATAGGTCCGATTTATATATAAATAAATATTTTTGCTTGATTATAGACTGGTAGGCTACCTTGCTTATGTGTGCGTCCTAAACCTTCCAGAGAATGACCGTTGACCAAATCCTGCTGGCGATGAGGTGTTAACTCCGGATCATACCCCATCTCCTCAACCAAGCCCAGGGTCCTTTCCCTTGCGGCTGTTTGACCGTCCTCATAGTGCATCCAGTGAAGTTTTCCCTACACTGGCGATTCCTACCTCATTTCAAACTGAATTGCATTTCCTTGGTGGAGTATTCATTTTTGTTGCTCCACTAGTACCAGCAATCATCTTCCAAATGGTTGCCCTATTTCAAGAAATCCTGGAGTTCCAGAAAGCTCAAGATGAAGCCCAGCAGGAACAGAAGAATATCACGAGGAAAGACATGAAGAACGTCATGATGTAGCCTTAGATATCCCCAACCAAGTTAGAGCAGAACTTTTGTCCTAGGAAGAATACCCCTGAATCTAGAAGATATTTGGGTCCCATCAAGTACTCTACTTTCCGGCAGCCTTGTCGTAAGAAGCTATGGGCTTGTAACTATTGCAAGAGGCCTGGTCATCAGGCCGTTAGTTGCCGCAAGAGATTGGGACAATATTTGGCATGTGGATCTGTTGAACATCGGGTAAAGGATTGCCCCTTATCTTTCTATCAAACCAGAGCTCATAACCCAGCAACACCTGTTAGGCCACAACCTAGGGACCCTCTTCCTATCCAGCAGACCCTGCCCCTTACAATAAGGCATAATGCATACTCGAGGTTCATAGAGAAGGAAGCAGTTGGAGACTACTCATACAAGAGCCAGAACCGTGAGGAATAGTACCTAGAACCGCTGAATAGCATCATCTTTTTGGAAATTGTAACAGGATGTCCTTAGATCAATCATAAGAGTTTTTGCTGTAATTCTCCACATGAATAGAAGTTTTAGTTACACCCTTACGGCAGATGTTTTTCCTGATAGTCTCCCCGGATTATCCCAGATCTAGACATAGGATTCACCCTTGACTTAGTCCCTGGCTCTTTCCCTATTTCTAAAGGATGGTACAGAGTCAACCCGAAGGTGGCCAAGAAGATGAAGGACCAGATCAATGAAGGCTCTAGGATTTATCAGAGTGGAACTTTACCTTAGGGAGTATCTATCTTGTTTGTGCCCCAGAAGGTTGGAACAAACGGATGTGCATCAATTACCAGACACTAAAGAATAAGTACTTTCTGCCCGGATCGAGGATCTGTTTGATCTGGTTGTGTGGAGTTAAGGTGTTTCGAAGTTTGACTTAAGATTTGACTACCATCAAATCAAAGTCAGGAAAGAGGACATTTCCAAGACGACGTTTAAACACCAAGTATGGGTAGTTTTCTTTGGTCAGGACGTTAGACTGACAAATGCTCCTGCTGTGTTCATGAATTTCATGAACAGAGATTTTTCATGAGTATATGAATCAGTATATCTTCTTCATAGATAACATTCTGATATATTTGAAGATTGAAGAAGAGCATGAAAAACACCCGAGGAAGTTTTAGAAACTTTGAAGAAAAAGAAGTTTTTGGTAAGTTATCTGAACGTGGGTTGTTGACAAGGTAGACTTTTTGTCAAGAGAAGAAATTTCGATAGAAGATAGCTGTTGTTAAAGAGTGATATACCCCAAGTTCAATTCGGAAGATTTTTGAACTTGGCCGGCTACTATCAAAAGTTCGTGAAGGATTTCGTCAAGATTGCCGAGCCAATGACGAAGCTCACTTGGAAGAATGAAGAATTCATCTGAACGAAAAGTTTGCCAGTCGGCATTGAGGAGCTGAAGAAGAGACTTACCACTACACCAATCCTTGCGCTACCCGCAGGAACCGGTGGGTTCTCAATTTACAGTAATGCCTCTGGAAAAGGACTGGGTTACGTTCTTCAACAACATGGAAAAGTATCACTTACACATGTAGGCAACTACAGACTCATGAGAAGAATCATCCCACACCTAATTTGAATTGCTTTGAAGCTTTGGAAGCATGATTTTATGGAAAGGGAGTGAAAATATGTACGGACTACCCAAAGTCTGAAAAATGTTTTCACTCAGGAAGGGCTGAATGTTAGACTAAGAAGATGGTTGAAGCAGATGAAGGATTTCGAAAACAACCTGCAGTACCATTCAGGTAAGGCTAATGTGGTTGCTGATGCACTTGGTCGATACTGATGGCGAAGTTCTTAACCAAGGACCAGCACCTGCTAGAAGACATCGAGAAGTTTGGACTGGAGGTTATACTACCTGGAGATAGAAGGACGGAGCTGGATGCTGATTCAGTATTGATGAAGTTCGAGGCTGAGGGATAAAAATCAAGAGAACGTAGTTTCAAAACGAGGCACTTTGCAGGCTTAGAGCTCAAGTGTTGGCAGGAACACCTGAGGGTTTCTAAATTAATCAGCATTGGAACTCTGAAGAATGGTGCGAGACTTTGCGTATCGGCTGACAAATGGAGGAACGAGTTGATAAAAGAAATGCACCAGTCGCAGTATTCCGTAAATTCAGGAGATAATAAGACGTATCGGAATATGCCTCCATTGATTGGTGTTATGGAATAAAGAAGGACAATTCCAGGTATGGGAGTTAGATGTGAATTTGTCAACATGAGGAATTTAGCAAGAGAACAACAAGTTTGATGGAGCCGCTGGACAATTCGGAGTGAAAGTAGAAGCATATAACAATGAACTTTGAGTAAGGATTGCCTTGTTCCCAAGGAGGGAAGGGCACCAATTGGATTAGTATAAACCGACTGACTAAGCCGGCACACTTTATTTTTCCTTCAAAGTTGGTTTATCCACTAAGAAGTGGGCAGCATTGTACGGGAAGCACATCTACCGGATTCATGGAGTACCGCGGGACGAGCAATCAGAGAGGTCAATCCAGACACTTGAAGATGTTTGAGATGTTGCGTCTTGGAATTTGGTAAGTCTTGGGAAGACCAAATTGCATTTGGTGAAGTCTTTTTCCTACCAGAGGAACAATCAGATTTGACGGAGCTGGAGATTGAGGCCAGGTACATCAGGCCATTTGAAGTTTGAAGACGAGTTGGAAGTAGTGTACCAGTTAGCTCTACCAGCTAATCTTGAGAGTGTGCAACGTCTTCTACGTTACATTTCGGATCCGAGTCACATTTTGGATAATTCAGAGATGAAGATTGGAATCAACCTTTTCAGTGCCAGAGAAACCAGTTGCAAGCCTAGTCAGAGATGAGAAGAAAATCAGAATTTGAGCCATCACTTAAACTCCTATTCCTTATCCTTTCTTTTTTCGTTCTAAATTTGACTAATGCTGCTAAGTTAGCCTAGTTTTGCAAGCCATCTTTTTAAATCAAGCTTGATCATGACGATATTTTATTGGGTGCACCCACTAATATATTGTCTAATCAGGACCGGTGCATGATGGTCTGATCAACCTCATATACTTTGGTTCGCTTTTGTATTTTTCTGCGTGGATAATAACATAAATAAAACTTGTCCCTAAACCGTCTCATCCACGACTGCTTTGAAAATTCTTATGGTTGGACCTGAGTTACGGGCGCAGTACCCGTACCTGTTTGTCTTGTCTACCCTACCTTTAAATTTCGAGGACGAAATTTTCCAAGGAGGGAAGATTGTGAAACCCATTTTTCTGTAGTTTTATTTAAATAAATAATTGTGTTATTAAATTAAACATTTTCAAATTATTATTATTATTAAATATTATTATTAATTACTTTTGGGTGAAAAGAATTTTTAAAATTAAAACAACTTGGATTTTTGGATTTTGGACCCAGACCCGAGTCCGAGCCCAGACCCAGGCCCGAGCCCATTCCTTCTATTCCTTTCCCAAATCTGAGTTTGGTTAACTATAAAAAAAATAAATAATAATAATACTTGGTTTGAGCTGGTCCAAATTGGACCAGCGTACTCATTTCCCTTTCTCCTATTCTTCCTCCCCTAACTTTATTCCCCACCACACAACTAAACCAACACTCTCTATTATAACTCCCCTCTCTCCCACGTTCTCTCAAAACTCACAAAGAAAAGAACTCTTACACTCTCTTCCTCCTCACAATACTCTCAAATCTCTTCACCTCTCTCCCTCTCTCTGTTCCAACTAAACCTCTCTCTCACTCTCACGAGAGAAAACCCAAGCCCTAACCCCATACCCGTGGCCGAGCTCCCTACCGGTGCCTCCCCGTCCAGTGTGCGCAGCCCCGAGCTCGCCGAGGCCGCGCCCCCGCGCCGACCTCTCCGGCCAGATCCGCCGGCGCGGCTCCCCGCGCACGCGCCCGACCCTGTCCCAGCGCGCCCCGCGCCCCCGGCGGACTTCCCTGTCCAGCGCGAGCCCCTCTCCGTGCGGGATCTGCTCCGGCGAGGCGTGCCCTAGCCGCAGCCGACCGGCCTCCTTCCCGTGGCCCTCTCCGCGCTGTCCAGCGCGCGAGCCCCCTCTTCCGCGGACCCTCTCCTGCTGTCCAGCGATCCGTGGAGCTCTTCGCTGTCCAGATCCGCGACCCTGTGGTCCGAACGCTGTTTCGATTTTTCCCAAGCTTTTCCCGCGGCTCCCCGCCACCGAAAATTTGGTAAATTCTTGTTAATCACAGTAGTTCGTCCCTCCCGTAGAGTCTGTGATGAGAATCGGTCCCCGGTTTCCCTTTTGGAAATCCGGTTAGCTGCGTAGTATATTCGATTAGCTGCGTTAGCATATTTTCTGTGATTTTTATCTGCTGGTTTGGGTGGTTTGGTTTGATTATGGGATTCCCGGATATTTCGGGAAGTTCTGTGGATTGGGAATTAATTTCTGGTGGCTTGGAAATATTTTGGTGGATATATTTGCGGGATTATTATTGGGTTGGAATAATTGCAGGTTTTCTGTGGCGCATTTCCCAGTTTTGGGTTTGTCCCGAAATAGAGGAAGTGCTGCCCAAATTTTTACAAAAAAACTATATTTAATTGATTTCAAAATTGGTTTTCGGAAATGAATTTTAAACTGATTTTTCGGGCGACGACCGTACCGGTCTATGGGCCCCGACGAAATGCAAACGCACCGGTCCGACCGGGCGTTGAGGTATTAGCTGGATTTTGAGGAATGGACCGAGTCTGAGACTCTTAGCATTTATTTTAAATTATTTTATTTAATATTTAGGCTATTTAATATAGTTATTTATTTACTGCACTTTATTTAGAAATTAAATCATTTTTCTCTTATTTGATGTAAAAAAATAATTGTACAGGGCATAAGCCCACTCTAGGATGTTTAGCTGTGCCCTTGTATTGTGTAGCGTAGATTTTTACTTTCTTTCTGGGTGGATGTGATCTTGGGTGGTTTTTTTAGACGTTGGAATCGTAGTTAGAGCGTAACTTTATAATTAATTAAGAATTTATTAAATGGATGAAAAATTAGTAAATAACTAGTTCATGATTTACCATTAAAAGAAAACTATACTTTTATAAATATATTACAAAAACCACAAAGTTTTCCAAAGTTAATTGTTTTTCGTGTTATTTCCAAATAATCCAATTAACCGGCCTAATCAAACGCACGTAGTTGCGACGTAAGCGTTAGCTGTAGATTAATACAACTTAAAACCTAACTAGGACATGACTACTAGAGATTGCAACTAGCACACTTAGCCTGGTTATTCAAGGTTCTAAGTCGAGTTCTCAACTGTAGGAACTCGAAGATACACCTGACGTTCCTCCTCGGTACCAACTCATCTCTCCAGTCATTTTTCTTGAGGCAAGTATAGTTTGTGTTAGTTTACAGTTATTTATTTAATCGTTTTACTGCATGTCTAAACCACGATTCAAACACGAAACTCTCACCGAGAGTACTGTACTGTAACTACTGTAACTACTGGGGACTGGGGAATAGCGTAATGATTATGACCATACTGTAACAAAAACCTCTTATCCATTACTGTAACAAACCCAAGCCGGTCATATGTCATTACCTATTCAAATCACTGTTTTCTACTGTAACAAACCTGTTTTAAAAGCTGTTTAGAACTGCATGATTCTATTTCTTATTTAACTGTTTAATTAGCATGAATTGTACTTTGCTCCCTCCTGACTGGAGACAACATTTTAGGTAACACTAAGGATGATGAGCTATACTGTAATAGCTACTATGACCCGGTCCTCTACCCTGCGACGGTACCGAAGCCGTCTCTGGAGGACGCTGATCCTGGGACTGCTGAACCTGATGCTTAGATAGTTTCTTTTTCTGTATTTTTTCTTTATTTGGAGTTTGTAGTTTATTTCTGCATTTTCGTTCCAGTTGTATTTCTGAATATTTGATAAATAAAGTTTCAATTCCGAATAGAACAGTTGTGGCAAATGTACTTGTGTTGTTGTGAATACCTGCAATGGAACAGCTTACTGTCGCCGTCTCACCACGGTGCAGGCTGGGCATAGTCCGGTTCGACCCATTAAATTGGGATCGGGTCGTGACACTGGCCACGCGTGCGGGTTGTGCACGCACGATTTTAGCCACTGATACGGTTTAAAATCCGATACGACACGTGACGTGGACACGTTTCAGGCACCCTAGACCTAGCCCTACCCTAGGCGAACACATAGGTAGGTGCACGTGACACGTGGTGTACTGTGTCGTATCCACGAGTGATGTGCACGCGTGCACGACACTGCCTGTACCCAGTTTTGTGTCTGTGTATGTGTGGTTGTTTGGACACGTTTGTGTCCACTTGGTTGGACACAAACACCCCCTGTGACACGTACACATGTAATAGTTTATTTACCAAGCTTTAAATTTGCATATTAACATAATTTGTTGATCGAAATTCGAATTTCTCCATGAGGACTGATACATGCTATCTGTTTTTTTTATATTCTGTGTTTATTCCAGTTCAACTGATTCTAATGATTATTTGTCACATTAAATCGATTGTACATATGTATTAGTATCTGGTAGGTTGATTGTTTACTGATTTTGTTAGGTTTTAGGTTCGATTTGGTTATTGGGTTATGGTGTTCACTGATTTCCAGTTTGATATTGAACTATCAGTAATGTAATATATGAATATGAGAAAAACTGAGAATGGAATGTGAATTAATTCCTGAGTTTGAATGGGAATGCAACTGAGAATGGGTTGAACTGTCACTTGGTTAATTTTTTTGAAAACTGTTTGAATGATAATTGTCATGAATAATCCATTGCTTGTGTGTTAGTTCACAGTTTCGATTCAATATTGATCCCCTTCTTTAAACCAAATGCGAATGGGTATTAATTTAATATATATATTAAACTGTCAATGTTATTCCTAGGTTACACACATTTATATCACTTTAAACCCACACACAGGTTTTACACCACACTCTAATTCTTGTATCACACTGTTTTCTCTATGGAACACTGTCACACACTGTTCTCAGGTTACACCCTCATGACACTACCACACTGTTTCCCTATTGACTCATGTACACACACACACAAAACTATCTACACTCTTCAAATTCCTGAAATTCCATTTCACATATACACTCAAGATTCACTCACTCTTCTGTTCACTCTTACACACACACCTAGACACAATTGCATGATTTCCAGTTTCCTATATCTCTATGTATATATATATATATATATATATATATATATATATATATATATATATATATATATATATATATATATATATATATATACAAAACTATCTACACTCTTCAAATTCCTGAAATTCCATTTCACATATACACTCAAGATTCACTCACTCTTCTGTTCACTCTTACACACACACCTAGACACAATTGCATGATTTCCAGTTTCCTAAATCTATATATATATATATATATATATTTATATATATATATATATATATATATATATATATATATATATATATTTATTTATTTATATATATATATATATATATATATATATATATATATATATATATATATATATATATATATATATATGTATATATGTGTGTGTGTGTGTGTGTGAAAAAATACATACATATATATATATATATATATATTTTTTTTTTTTTTTTTTTTTTTTTTTTTATATATATATATATATATATATATATATATATATGTATATATGTGTGTGTGTGTGTGATGCATATATTATAGGTAGCCTATATATTTATAATGTGTGTTATTATATTAATTTAGATATATTAATATATGGGTATATGTGAATATGTGGTTTGGTATAGGCATGACATTGCCTATGGGTGGATACCTATGGCTTATAGCCTAGGTATGTGGTTTGAATGCCAGTATAGAGTCTAGTTAACTTGTATAGTCTAGAAATGGTGTGTGCTTGCCAGAATAGACTAGTTAGACTAGTATAGACTTGTTTGAGTTAGTTGACCTAGTTTGACTTCTAGGGTTGACCAGAGTTGACCAAGAGTTGACTTTGGTCTAGATTGACCTAGATTCATATAGAATACATTGTAATACATCTTATTATTATTTTAGACTCATAGTGACTTGTACTGTTCTATAGGAGACAGACACCACTCCTCGGACAGTAGATATTCTTCAGATACTCGGGATACAGGCGAGTACATTCTCTGATCATTTTATATCTTGTTTAGGATTATATTTCCTGCTTTAGATTACTTTACATGATGCTGACACGTTGGAAACACGGATTAGTACTATATGGATCTTATCGTGCGATGTTATCCCTTTAGCGGATACATCGGGTATTTCGTGTTCGTGTACTTTATCGTGAGCATCGTGTACTCCGTGTATTCGTGACATTCGTGTACGAAATGTGTGAAATCGTGTATATTCATGTATTCACGTGACCTTCGTGTACAATAACATAACTTGGCTAGATCCTTGTGTATTGATTGGGGCGGGGGAGTAGAAGTGGTTATGTAATCAATCCAGTAGATTACTCGTGTACGCCCTCTTTAGATTACTCGTGTACAACATCGTGCCGTTTACATAACCATCTTGTGCTCTGAATCACTAGTCACTGTTAGTTCTCTATATACTGTAGCTATTTACTTACAGTCTCTCTCTTTTTACATCATGTTGTTCTTCAATTTCCTGTATCTTACTCTCTAGCATGTTTATATTTTCTAACCTGTTATGATTTTGTTGAGATGTACTGTACTCGCTCCTGTCCTGACTGGACCTGTTGAAATATTATAGAGGACGAGGCTGAGGCATTATGCCCTACTTTTTACGGTACGACCCTAGAGGATTGCTGTAACCTGGACCAGCAGCAAGACCCACTAGGAGTGGATGACACTCCTCTAGATTAGGATGTCTTTATCTTTTTTGGATTACTGTATTTTGAGATTCTGAGATGATTTGGGATATGTACTTATTTAGACACTTAGACTTCTGGATTGTATCTCTGTGTTTTCATTCTGGTTTTCTATCTATCTATCTATCTTTTATCATGCTCTACCTTAGTTGTGATTGAGACTGTATCTGTTATGTCACCTCCATTCGGAGAGTATATACTGTACAGGTACCTTTATATTGTTAGATGTTGACCTAGGACAGCGTTCTATCGTCGACACTGCGGCGTAGGCTGGACGTACCCACGTCTCGTGCCCTTACTCTAGGGTGCGGGTCGTGACACGTTTTTAGTGGTAGCCCATGCAGGTCAGGTTTATGTAGTGGTATTCGAACTAGAGTATCACTACAGCCTGCAGTAAGATTAGGATATTTTTTAGGGTACTCAATCACACTAGGAAAAAACTCCTTATCAGATTCTTTTTATCTAAATTTTCTACTTATCGTCTTCCCTTAATTTTTTTTAACTGTCCTCCTTTGATATTTTGACTCATTCTCAGTAATTGGTTCTTGTTTGATCTGGGTCTCCAGGATGGTTGAGACACGATTGCATCGCTCTGGCCCAGCAGACGCTGGTGAGAGGTCTACCACCCCTCGCCCGATTGAGGACGCTGGGACCACAGCACCTCCTGTTTCTGCTCATATAGGAGCGTCTACAACTTTTGGGAGTGTACCTCCACCTGTCTGGAGGTCTTCCTCCGTCATTCTGGATGCATTCCAGCAGCAGTTACCTTCAGGAGCAGTGGCTCAGATGTTTACCCTTTTCTAGCAATTCCTGGAGACTCAACAGCAGATACAGCAAAGTCAGTCTGCTAATCTCCGACAGAGCGTACACGATACCCACCAGTTGGTCAGGGCGACAGTAGAGCTGGTGGCTACTCAGCCACTGGGAGGCCAGATTCAGCATCAGTATCAGCAGAGGTCTGTTCAGCAGCACCTTCAGGGTCAAGGACGTGCATATTTCTACCATGCATCTAGACAGCAGCAGGACGCTAGGTGCAACTTCTGTAAGAAGGCAGGCCATGGGTGGAACGACTGTAGGAAGAGTCTTGGCAGGTGTTTACTTTGTGGTTCAGCGGAGCGCCAGTGTAGGAAGTGTCCCAGGAGCCAGACAACAATGACTCAGGTAGCAGTAGGAGCTAGGGCTCCGACAGAGCAGCCGAGGGGACCACCGTTACAGACACGGCAGACCCCTAGACAGCAGCAGATTACCAGTTGCCCTTTTTGTAGGAAACCAGGGCACGATTGGGGCGAATGTCGGAAGAGGCTGGACAGATGTTTACTTTGCGGAGGATCTGATCATCGGCTGAGAGAGTGCACATGCAGTAGGAGAGCTTATCGCAGGTTCTGTCCGTCTCAATTCTGTTCCTTGCCATATTTTAACCATCTCGAAATTCAGTTCCAACAGATCTTGCTTATCGTTCTTGTTCGTAAATAAATCTGATTCTTGGTATTCATTGTCGATTTAATTTTCTGCCAAGATAAATCATATGGGCAAGGTCACCTCAGTTATGGGATCTAGAATCTTCGATAGTCGTGTTAGCTGGCATAGTGAGGACATATAGTCGGATTTAGGACGTATTTCTCAGGTGTGGGAATTTAAGGTTTTCGCTGCCAAGCATGCGGCAATGCAAAATTTTTAAATACCATGATTCTAGAGGTATGTGCCTTAGTCAAGGACTTTATGATTATCGTAGCCTTGCTCACTAGCATGACGAAGACTCTGAGTAACATGATTTTGGACAGACGCATATGATTATACCCTTCTGTTGATAACTTAGAAGCAGGGATATTTTAGTTTGTAGAGCTTATTCATATGTAGTTCTTTCATAGTGTAATGATGTGATGACTTGTAGAGTGCCTGTACCCTAGAGATGATAGATAGCATTGGTATTAGAATAGTAACCTATTGTAGATGATTTCTCTGTTATTTATAATACCAACCAGTTTATATATAGGATGTTAGTATGCCTTACAGCCTTAATGATTGCTATTATTTTCCCTTGTTTTTTTTGTTTTTTTAGTGAGGCACCCATGACCAGATCCTGTCCTTGAATATAGTGGTAGTTTCACCTAAGACTGAGGGGTCTATATATATAGATAGGTTGCAGATGATATGGACATATAGGATATGGGTTTGGTTGGTACCTATAGATCATTGTTGTATAGGATTATTGACATGTTGTTAGCCTATATTGGTCCAGTTTCTATTTTTAGTTAAGTCCACTTTGTGTTGAGTTCAGTCATGTTTGATCAACCTTTATAGGCAGTGTGCAGACCCTTCACTAGATACGCTGTTCCCGTGGATCATACTTGTACAAGTTGTTCACTGCACTCAAATTTTATTACCTACCAGGTTGCATCATAGGTTTCACTGGACCATAGTTCAGACCCCAATTATTGACTCACCAATATAACTATTAACCCCTTACCATATTCTACATATCTGGAGAGTTAGTATCATGCATACTAGAGGTCTGCACTCACCCCTTGGGACAGTTCACTGTTCTGTCCCAGTACACCTTACAGTATCTGACCCCTTCATTGGAGTGATAGGCATGTGGTAGGGAGTGTGTGTTATTAGACCCTGAGTAGAGTTGAGGTGATGAGGGTTAATATATATAGTTTGTATATATATGTAATGTATTTTGATTGGTACGTAGCCTGCACTCATTTGCAGTATACTGCCTATTGTATTCCCTGTACACCAGTTTGGTTCACTTCTTCAGACCACTGTCCTGCATGTAGTTAGTTCAGCCAGATATAGAGGAGAGGCCAGGTTGATCTAGAGGCATGTTTCAGTCACCTTGTAGGTTTCCTTTCACTTTGACTATACAAGTGGACCCAAATGTCCTGACTTTTAGCTTATAAATTCAGTCTCCTTAGCATCATTTCCTTTTGCCTATATTGATGATTCAGACCATTCATCCTTAGCCTAAATTCTAAGCTTTTGTTTCAGTCCCTTATAAGTTTAGTCTACTTAACCCTTGGTTGATCAGTCATATATATATATAGATGATATACTTAGGATATATGTGATGGGTTGTTGTTCTTGAGCATATATATATATATGTGGTATTTGGGATTGGTGTGCTTAGCTTGTAGGTATTTAGTTATGGGTGACTTGATAGGATTGGGAAGTTAAGAGATAGCCCATTATAGAGTTTTTCTTTTGCTAATCTCTAGTTGCCAACACCTCGATAGCTAGCATAGGTGAAATCCTGAAAAGTTGACCAGTTGATGACCAAGTACTTGGATGTTGAAAAATTGACTAGTGATTGACCCTTGTCTATGTTTGACCTAGAAGGGGTGCGATCGTCTTAATTTCGAGGACAAAATTTTTCTAACATGGGTAGGATTGTAACACCCAGTTTTCCAGATGAGGGTAATTTTGAAATTTTGTAATTATAATTATTATTTATTGATATTTATTTCATATTATGATTTTTGGTGATTTTTAATCATTTTTAAACTATTTAAAAACTGTTTTAAGTCATGACTTATGATCTTGATGTGCTGCTAGTGAAACCCTAGAGACTGCATGACCTAGATCCTAACCATGTCATTAGGATGATTTAATTATTATTTCTAGTTTGAGGGTATTCTTGTTATTTTGAATTTATTTGAATTAATATATATTTAATTGGAATTTAATATGAGTATTGTAATGGTGTGATTTGAATATGATTTAATTCATTGCCTTGTAGTGTGGTTAGCCCTAACCTAGACTTAACCTAACCTAGATTAGTCATAGCTAGCTATGGTTAGTGTTAGTTAGGATTTATTGGTCTTGGTTAAGTCATGATTAGATAGAGCAAATAGGTCACAACTTGACTAGAATGAAACCTAGGCTTGTGAACCATTGAATTAGCTAGATTGATTTATAGCCATTTGATCATCCCAAAACCCTAATCCCTCACTAGTGGCCAGCCATACCTTGGTTTCCTCACCCTATTTAATGTCTCTACCACTTAGGGCTAGCCTCCTTTAGGAATTATCAAGTTGGAGAAATAGAGGTAAACCCCATTCTTCCCCAATCCCTATCTTCTCCATTTCAACTCCTTTTTCCTTCAAATTTCTTGCAATAGGTTCTAATCTCTGTGTATTTCCTGACCATGGTGAGAAATTTCAGTGGAGGAACAATTTGGAGGAGTTTGGGTAGCAAGAGGAACACTTCTCTTTGAAGCTTTTTGGGCTTTTTCACACATCTAGGTAATTCATAATCCTCTTATAAAATAGTGATTTAATTGCATGAATAGGAAGCCCTAGGAATACCCTAACTATTGGTATAGGTATTGCTAGGTTTCGTGTCCAATACGTGTCCGTATCGGACACGTATCAGTGGGCATACCAAGTGTTCGACGAAATGCCACAGTGGGCATTTCGTTCTCATTTTCTATTTTTGTTTGAATAGAAAATTAGGGTTTGGTCTCGCTTATCGATCTCTGTTGGACTGAGGTGACCATTGTGTCGTGTCGTGTCTGAATGGACACGTGAACACGCTGTTACCACGCGCACAGCACGCGAGTAGCAGTCCCCTGCTACTCGGGGGCCATAACTCACTGGACACGCCACTTGGACACGAGAAAATTGACACACACTTAGGGGCAGACACTTACACGAGGCTCCCCAAGTTGCACGAGTCCTCGAGTCGTATCGGACACATATTCGTGTGTGCACTGGCCGCACTGGCCGCACGCGTGGGTTGTGCACGCACGATTTTAGTCACTGACACGGTTTAAAATCCGACACGACACGTGACGTGGACATGTTTCAGGCACCCTAGGACCTAGCCCTACCCTAGGCGAACACATAGGTAGGTGCACGTGACACGTGGTGCCCTGTGTCGTGTCAACGAGTGATGTGCACGTGTGCACGACACTGCCTATACCCAGTTTCGTGTCTGTGTATGTATGGTTGTTTGGACATGTTTGTGTCCACTTGGTTGGACACAAACACCCCCTGTGACACGTACACATGTAATAGTTTATTTACCAACCTTTAAATTTGTATATTAACATGATTTGTTGATTGAAATTCGAATTTCCCCATGAGGACTGATACATGCTATCTGTTTTTTTTATATTCTGAGTTTATTCCAGTTCAACTGATTCTAATGATTATTTGTTACATTAAATCGATTGTACATATGTATTAGTATTTGCTAGGTTGATTGTTTACTGATTTTGTTAGGTTTTAGGTTCGATTTGGTTATTGGGTTGTGGTGTTCACTGATTTCCAGTTTGATATTGAACTATCAGTAATGTAATATATGAATATGAGATAAACTGAGAATGGAATGTGAATTAATTCCTGAGTTTGAATGGGAATGCAACTGAGAATGGGTTGAACTGTCACTTGGTTAATTTTTCTGAAAACTGTTTGAATGATAATTGTCATGAATAATCTATTGCTTGTGTGTTAGTTCACAGTTTAGATTCAATATTGATCCCCTTCTTTAAACCAAATGCGAATGGGTATCGATTTGATATATATATCAAACTGTCAATGTTATTCCCAGGTTACACACATTTATATCACTTTAAACCCACACACTCACACACACAGGTTTTACACCACACTCTAATTCTTGTATCACACTGTTTTCTCTATGGAACACTGTCACACATTGTTCTCAGGTTACACCCTCATGACACTACCACACTGTTTCCCTATTGACTCAAGTACACACATACACAAAACTATCTACACTCTTCAAATTCCTGAAATTCCATTTCACATATACACTCAAGATTCACTCACTCTTATGTTCACTCTTACACACACACCTAGACACAATTGCATGATTTCCAGTTTCCTATATCTCTATGTATATATATATATATATATATATATATATATATATATATATATATATATATATATATTTTATATATATATATATATATATATATATATATATATATATATATATATATATATATATATATGTGTGTGTGTGTGTGTGTGTGTGTGATGCAAAAAAAAATATATATATATATATATATATATATATATATATATATATATATATATATATATATATATATATATGTGTGTGTGTGTGTGTGTGTGTGTGATGCATATATTTATAGGTAGCCTATATATCTATAATGTGTGTTATTATATTAATTTAGATATATTAATATATGGGTATATGTGAATATGTGGTTTGGTATAGGCATGACATTGCCTATGGGTGGATACCTATGGCTCATAGCCTAGGTATGTGGTTTGAATGCCAGTATAGAGTCTAGTTGACTTGTATAGTCTAGAAATGGTGTGTGCTTGCCAGAATAGACTAGTTAGACTAGTATAGACTTGTTTGACTTAGTTGGCCTAGTTTGACTTCTAGGGTTGACCAGAGTTGACCAAGAGTTGACTTTGGTCTAGATTGACCTAGATTTATATAGAATGCATTGTAATGCATCTTATTATCATTTTAGACTCATAGTGACTTGTACTATTCTATAAGAGACAGACACCACTCCTCGGACAGTAGATATTCTTCAGATACTCAGGATACAGGCGAGTACATTCTCTGATCATTTCATATCTTGTTTAGGATTATATTTCCTGCTTTAGATTACTTTACATGATGCTGACACGTTGGAAACACGGATTATACTATATGGATCTTGTCGTACGATGTTATCCCCTTACCGGATATATCGGGTATTTCGTGTTCGTGTACTTTATCGTGAGCATCGTGTACTCCGTGTATTCGTGACATTCGTGTACGAAACGTATGAAATTGTGTATATTCATGTATTCACATGACCTTCGTGTACAATAACATAACTTGGCTAGATCCTTGTGTATTGATTGGGGCGGGGGAGTAGAAGTGGTTATATAATCAATCCAGTAGATTACTCGTGTACGCCCTCTTTAGATTACTCGTGTACAATATCGTGCCGTTTGCATAACCATCTTGTGCTCTGAATCACTAGTCACTGTTAGTTCTTTATATACTGTAGCTATTTACTTACAGTCTCTCTCTTTTTACATCATGTTGTTCTTCAGTTTTCTGTATCTTACTATAATGTCTGTGGTTCGTATTACCTATTTCTGAAATACGTGTACGTATTTATTCTTATATTGTATAATTTTCTTGCTTAATTTCCTCCCTGGGCTTGGTTTATCCTTGGTTTGGGTTGGCTTGGTTCGGTTTGGGATTGCTCTTGGTTCGTCATAAACCAAGGGGTGAACCCCCTACCTACCACCACCACTCATATTTATTATCTATTCTTCTTCTCTCTCTTCATTAATCTCTTCTTCTTCTTCCATTTACTCCCTTCACCTACCAGAGAGAGAAGAGAGAGGTCTAGACAAGTACAACTTGCTTCATGGAGGAACTCTGATTTTATTGCTCCATTCTCTTCTTTATTACATTCTAAAACACTTTAGTACTTGGTATTTCTAATTTCTATGGCTAGATTCTTGTAGATCTAAGTTTACTTTATTTTCGAACTTCTTGGGTTTTGATCTATTTAATCTTGTTATTTCCGAGTTTTGATGGTTCCATGTTGTAGAGAATTTTATTCTACCCAATTTTGACCCTTGAAAAGTTGGATTTGGACTTATTTTGACCAAGTTATGGACTTTTGAAGCTTTGGGTTCAAACCATGGAGTTCTTGCTGATTTAGAGAAGACAGTGAGCAGTGCACGAGCTTTTTAGCTGGCGTCACTGAGCTGCGTGCGCTCTTTAGCGCAGCGCAGTCTGACTCATACGCTTCCTTGATGAGGAGTCGTATGGAACTCATACGCTTCCTTGATGAGGAGTCGTATGGACCTCATACGCTTCCTTGATAAGGAGTCGTATGGACCTCATACGCTGCCTTGATGAAGAGTCGTATGGACCTCATACGCTTCCTTGATGAGGAGTCGTATGGACCTCATACGATGCCTTGATGAGGAGTCGTATGGACCTCATACGCTTCCTTGATGAGGAGTCGTATGGAGTACATACGCTGCCTTTTGGAGACGTATGTCTTGCGTAGCCTGACCTGACCGTAGCCTGACCTGACCGTAGCCTGACCTGAGCGTAGCCTGACTTGAGCGTAGCCTGACTTGAGCGCAACCTGATGTTTAGGCGCAACTGGACCTGACCCTACTTACCCTGGCGCAACTTGGCTAATGCCACTTGTTGGCCATAGTACCCCTTGCTCCCCCCTTGGGCGCATTATGTCTCCATATTCCCCTTTTTATGATTTTTTTTGCACCCATTTTATATCCTTACGCCTTTTGTCATGAACTTGATAATCCCGAATGTATTTATTATGTTTGGAATGATAATTGAACAATGCTTGATAGTGGCCCGCCGTGGTGCACTCCTGACTTGATAACTTGACCTGCTACACATGACATGACAGTGACCCGTGGTGGTGCACTCTTGACAAGTACCCTGACAATACATGATAGTGGCCCGTCGTGGCGTACTCTTGACAAATTAATTCATTAGCCTGGACACCGTGGTTGTTTGCATGGATTGTGCTTGTATAAACTACGAGTCCTGTGTGTCTTGCATCAAGTCTAGGGCATGATCCCTGAGTACCACGGTCAGGGATTCATACTGAATCTGGCTAGGTTAATGACTAGATTGATCAAATAGTTCATGGAGAATTTTCCAGTTACCTGTTGTCCCTTTGGTCCCGGCCTTATATATATATATATATATACATGGGATTTGTTGCTATCCGTCGAGATGAGCGCACTTCCAGCCCGCCGTCGAGTGTGGTACCTTAGGACACATGTATCTTACTACAGTGTGTCTGCTATATCCAGCTATCTTTTCCTTTTCTTGTTGGGATCACTCAGGTAGTAACAAACTGGTAACCAGACTTGGAATTCTCATTGCATTTGCTAGTAACTAGGCCTGTGATAACCCTAGTTAGTTAAAGTATCAAGCCGTACTTATTGCTTGGCCGTGCTTGTTGGATGGGGTTCAATCTGTCTAGTCTTGTCTTGATCCTGTACAAGATTGTACATGTCTCGATTTCTTATATTTACCTTGCCGATAAATGGTGGGAGAAGCCAAGTTCCGTTCAGACGAAGGGTTACAACCCCGGTCCTTGTTTGGTTTACGGGTTGTAACCTGGTTATCTGAATAGTCCCATGGTTATCTCATCGTATATCATCCTGTCATGCTTTTCCATATGTTCTGTCTTTTATTGATTCTGTACAAGATTGTCTTTTATATTCACCTGTCATGCTTTTTCTTAAATTACTGTCTCTTATTAAGTAATTATATTCTTGTGCTAATTTGCTGGTTTTAGTTCTTAAGTGAAGCCTCCTTTGTGGCACTTGCTCTTTCTGGGGTCTGACCCAGCTGGTTTTGTATGGCCAGATACCGGAGCAGCAGTAAAGGATCTACCTGCCTTCCAGCCACATGGTGACCACTAGAGGGAATCCTGGCAACGAGTGGGTTATTTTTGGCTCTCCCACTCTATTATATATTATTCTTTTGAGGCGTTTAGCCGCCGAGCAAGTGTTAGCTCGTGTATATTTTACTTACTGTCTGCCTACGGGCTGTAACATGATTGGCAACTCGAGGTTGATCATGTATAACTTAACTCTTGCTAGTCCTTACATTTTGTATGACTAGCTTCATGATCATCTGGATATGTAATGTTTGGGACGCCTTACAATTGTATATTTGGTGGTCTGATATCTTGTAACTATTACTAGTTGGTTGAGATTGAGACAATAGGCTATTTTATGACCTTAAGAGACTGATGGATTGTAGTGAAACCCTCACATATCTAGACAGCCGTGACTGTATAGCGGTGTGGATTCCATTCTGTTATACGTAGCTGGCTATGTCTGCCCCCGCTCTCCAGTATTCTGGTTCTGGGGCGTGACACTTACTCTCTAGCATGTTTATATTTTCTAACCTGTTAATATTTTGTTGAGATGTACTGTACTCGCTTCTGTCCTGACTGGACCTGTTGAAATATTACAGAGGACGAGGCTGAGGCGTTCTGCCCTACTTATTACGGTGCGACCCTAGAGGATTGCTATGACCTGGACCAGCAGCAGACCCACTAGCAGTGGATGACAGTCCCCTAGATTAGGATGTCTTTATCTTTTCTGGATTACTGTATTTTGAGATTCTGAGATGATTTGGGATATGTACTTATTTAGACACTTAGACTTCTGGATTGTATCTCTGTGTTTTCATTCTGGTTTTCTATCTATCTATCTATCTTTTATCATGCTCTACCTTAGTTGTGATTGAGACTGTATCTGCTATGTCACCTCCATTCGGAGAGTATATACTGTACAGGTACCTTAATATTGTTAGATGTTGACCTAGGACAGCGTTCTACCGCCGACACTGCGGCGTAGGCAGGACGTACCCACGTCTCGTGTCCTTACTCTAGGGTGCGGATCGTGACAATCTCCAAATGTGGGGATAAGGAAGTGGAGAAGTGTGAGGTTTGTGCATAGACAAAGATCACTAGAAAACTGTTAAAATGGGTGAATCGAAGTACAGATCTTCTGGAGTTGGTACACTCAGATATCTGTGACTTCAGACATTTCTCCACAAAGGCCAAGATAAAGTATTTTATTACATTCATCGATGGCTACTCGAAGTACGCGTTCGTCTATCTGCTCAAGTCTAAAGACGAAGCATTCGAGAAGTTTAAGGAGTTCAGCACTGAGGCTGAACTTCAAACTGGGCAACAACTCAAGAGACTAAGAAGTGATCGAGGCAGAGAGTACATGTCTATTGAATTCGCATCGTTCTGCAAAGAACATGGAATTGTCAATGAGACAACTGCTCCATATTCTCCTCAATCAAATGGAGTAGCAGAAAGGAAAAATAGGACGTTGACAGAGATGATGAACTCAATGCTGTTGACTGCAGGTCTTTCAAACTGCTTTTGGGGAGAAGCCGCATTAACGGCTACGTTCATTCTGAACAGAGTGCCATACGCAGGTTCCGAAGTCACTCCTCATGAACTTTGGTTCAAAGTCAAACCCAAATTGAACGTCATTCGAGTGTGGGAGTGCCTGGCATATGTGAAGCTTTCGGACTTGAAGATTCAGAAGCTTGGGATAAGGACTACAAAGACGATCTTCTTGGGGTATGCTGAGAAAAGTGATGCTCGGAGGTTTCTTGATGTTGAAACCAATCAAATCATTGAATCTCGTGACGCCGAATTCTTTGAAGATAAATTTGCGAGGCACAAGAACATTGTTATCGCGAACATTTCGGAAAATAATGTGAGTGCACAGGCGGCTATCACTTCCAAAGAAGATACAGTCCAAGAAAAAAATTGTCATACCAGAGACAATTGTTGAACCAGAACTCGCAGAACCCAGATCTAAGCGGGTGAGGAGACAGAAGGACTTCGGAGATGAGTTCGTCATCTGTCATGTGGAAGCTGATCCGGTTACCTATGAGGAGGCGATGAAGACCAGAGACGCTGTCTTCTGGAGGGAGGCTATCAATGATGAGTATGACTCTATCATCTCCAACAATACGTGGGTGTTGGTCGATCTGCTTGAATGAGCTAAACCAATCGGATGCAAGTGGATCTTCAAGAAGAAGATGAAGGTCGATGGAACTATTGACAAGTTCAAAGCAAGGCCGGTAGCCAAAGGTTTTTCTCAGAAGCAGGGGATCGGCTACTTCGACACATATGCTCCAGTAGCGCGGATGACAACCATCAGAATGTTGATTGCTCTGAGTGCAATTCACAAGCTAGTCATACATCAGATGGATGTGAAGACAACATTCCTGAATGGAGAGTTGACCGAAGAGATCTACATGCAATAGCCAGAAAGATTCATCATCAAGGGCCTTGATGACAAAGTCTGCAGGTTGGTGAGATCTCTATACGGTCTGAAGCAAGCTCCCAAGATGTGGCACGAAAAGTTTGACAAAGTCATTAGATCAAACGGCTACATGGTCAGTGAGATGGACAAATATATTTACACAAAGTTCGCTGACGGGAGAGGAGTCATCGTTTGTCTGTATGTGGACGACATGCTGATCCTGGGTACGGATCTAGCACGTGTCACTGAGACAAAGAAGTTCCTCTCATCTAAGTTCAGTATGAAGGACTAGGGTGTCACGCCCCAGAACCAGAATACTGGAGAGCGGGGGACAGACATGGCCAGCTACGTACATTGAAGTAAATCCCACCTTGCAATACGGTCACGGCTGTCTAGATGCATGAGGGTTTACTACAAGCCATTAGTCTCTTAGGGTCAAGAACAAGCCTAGTGTCTCAATCTCAAGCAAGCAAGTAAATGTAAAAGATGGTAGATCATCAGACATACAAAGTAAGGCATCCCAAACATTACATATTCAGATGATTATGAAGCTAGTCATATAAAATGCGAAGACTAGCAAGAGTTTAAGTCATACATGATCAACCCTAGGATTTGTCAATCATGTTACATCCCTTAAGCAGACAGGAATGTAAATTCAACACAAGCTAACACTTGCTCGGCGGCTAAACGCCTCAAAAGAATAATTTTACAATTAGAGTGGGAGAGCAAAATAAAACCCACTCGTTGCCAGGGTTGTGCCTAGTGTTCACCATCTGGCTGGAAGGCTGGAAGATCCTCGGGTGCTACTCCAAAATCTGGCTATACAAAACCAGCTGGGTCAGACCCTAGAAAGAGCAAGTGCCACAAGGGAGGCTTCACTTAAGAACTAAAACCAGCATATTAGCACGTGAGACATAAAGGATAATAGAAGACATGATTTAGAGAAAACAAGGTGATAAACGATAAGACAACTAAGGGACTATTCTGGTAGCCAAGTTACAACCCGTAAACCAAACAAGGACCGGGGTTGTAACCCTTCACCTGAACAGAGCTTAGTCTCCAACCAATTATCGACAAGAGTAAAGCATAACAGTAATGTACAGAAATAATCATGTAGTGGTCTTGCCTAGGCAAGACTAGACGGGACTCCATCCATCAATCATGGCCAAGCAATGAGTACGGCTTGATACTTTAACTAACTAGGGTTATCACAAGCTTAGTTACTAACAAGATGCATCGAGATGTTCCAACAGCCACAAGCCCTGCAGTCTTAATCCAGGTTATCCAGTCACAAGTTGAGAGAGTTGGATTAGATGACTTGGGGGTGCAACACATGACAGTGTGCTGAAAATATGCCATACTCGACGGCAGGCTACAAGTCCAATTAGAGCGCCCAGATAATGGGACTGCCTGTTGCTGGAAAATCTCTTTATGAACTACTTGATCAATCTAGTCATTATCCTAGTCAGATTCAGTATAAATCCCTGACTGTGGTAACCAGAAATTCATGTCCTAGACATGATGCAAGATGAGACATGTAGCTTATACAAGCACAAACACCCACGGTGTCAAGACAAGAGTTAGCAAGTCAAGATAGCTGTCACAACAGCATATCAAGATTATCAGGTTAGGTTTACTTATCAAGAGTGTGCCACGACGGACCACTATTATCATATATTATCATGTCAAGGGTGCTTGTCAAGAGTGCGCCACGACGGGCCACTATCATGTCATGTTACTTGTTACTGGTTAAGAGTGCGTCTTAATATGCCACTATCGTATTCTATCCTTACATTATCATGAATGAAAGAAACTTGCATAAATAAGTAGTAACATATTCTTGAAGCCAAGAAAAAGATCTACAACTTTTATGTTGGAAGCTGGAAGAAATTCTGGCCATAATTCAGCCAAATAGGACTTAAAACAGCCAAAAACAGCCAAAATATGCACTATGTAGCCTTCCGCGACACTATGCAGCCTTCTGCGGCACTATGCAGCCATGCGGCACTATGCAAGCTATGCGACACTATTTATTCCTGTGGTACTATGCATCCATGCGGCACTATGCAAGCCATGCGGCACTATTCATTCCTGCGACACTATTCATTCCTGTGGCGCTATGCATCCATGCGGCACTATTCATTCCTGCGGCACTATGCATCCATGCGGTACTATTCATTCCTGCGATACTATGCATCCATGCGGCACTATTCATTCCTGCGGCACTATTCATCGTCACTGCCAAATTCAGGACAGATGAACTAGAAAATGTCCAAATCTTATTTTGGCCATAACTTCCTCAAAACAAGTCAAAATCTAACTTTTCGATGGTCCATTTTGGATAAAATTGAATTCTCTACAACATAAAATAATCAAAACTTGAAAATAATAAAGTTTGGTAGATCAAAATCCAAGAAAACCGAAAATGCAATCAACTTAGATCTACAAGAAATAAACCATAGAAATTAAAAATGCTAAGTACTAAAGTGTCTTAAAATCTCGTGAGGAAACAATGGAACAATAAAAATGGAGTTCCACCATGAAGCAAGTTGCACTTGCCTAGGACTTGGTAGGTGGGAGGAGTAAACGAAGAAGATGAAGAAGTAAATGAAGAAGTGAATGAGGAGAGAGAGAAAAGTAGTTCACTACAACAAAAAGGCCTATTAATAACGCTCGATAAGACGTATTGATGATGCCTGATACCTAAGCGTTATCAAAGTTCGAAATACCTTTTTTTCTATGACGGTTTGGGCTAATTCTGGGCTTTTTATAATGTTTATAAAACAAAGCGTTATTAATATTTTAGAGCGATGGCAAACTTGTAATATTTTGCAAACTTATTAATATGTTTGAAATACCATTCGTCGCCTCTCTCCTTAACAGACTTCATCTCTCTTTCTTCCTTTCTCCATCTAAAAAAAAATTAGGGTTAGGGTTTTGAGAAGAGAAGGATGAAGAAATCGTGTCCGAGCAAAAAATACTGCGAGCTCTGGGGAGAAGAAGCCTCCCTCTACTGCAACGCCGACTCTGCCTTCCTCTGCTTCCGGTGCGACCACCGCGTCCACGCCAACGCCGCCAACTTCCTCGTCGCCCGCCACGTCCGTCGCCTCACCTGCCCCTCCCGCCTTTCCCTCGTCAGATCCGGGCCCTCTGCCGCCCTCGTCTTCGGATCCGACCCGACCCTCCCTCTCAACCGCCCCCTCTGCTCCTCCTGTGCTTCCGACGGCCCCCCTCGCTCCCGACGGCCCCCCTCGTCCGCCTCCTCCTCCTCCTGTCTCTCCTCCGACGATGAATCCACGTCCACACCGCCGCCGCCTCCGAGGAAACCTCGGGCCGGAGGACGTACGAAGAGGACGATCGCACACTGGAGCCGGAGGATCGGAATGGAGAGGGTCGCCGGAGTGGCGGCGCGCGTGCTCCGGCGGCGGTGGAGGAGAAATGGCGGGGTGGTTCAGGATTTTGATCCATCTGGCATAATTTATCATCATTGGAAGCTTTATTTTTACTATGCCGAGCGTGTCTTCACCATCGGCATCCGCGGCCACATTGGTACTATTTATTTTCTTCTTCTTTCTTTCTTTGTTGCAATGGCTACATTCTGTTTGATATAATGCTTCACTCAGTTTTGATTAAAAAAATGAGTCTGGAGAGACACAAGAAGGGCCTTAAACAGAAAGATCACTATAGAGACATATTTTCTTAAAAAATTGAGTCTGGAGAGACACAAGAATAGATATTTGAACATGTTCTTACCGCCATTTCTCTGATCCCTTGATGAACTTTTCTTATGTTTCTTTTGGTTGTTTTTTTGATACCCTCTACTTGTCATTTAAAATTGGTCATTGATGACATAGTTAATCATGAACTCCGCTTAAGCACCTGAGATTTTCATGTCACTGAGTAGAGATTTCAGGACACAAAATTGTCATTCCATAGGACCATATCCACTTGGACCATAATTGTATACTGATTATGACATTGCTTGCATGATGACACCATCACATCTTCTTGTATCTTTTATTTAGATTTAGATACATTCAAGTAAACTGTTTGGTGGCTTGTTGTGATCCTTAAATTATTAATTGCATATTTTTTGTTTACTTGTTCCCAGTTGCCAGCCTGTGTTACATTTTTCTCTTCCAAAGAAAATATTTTATGCATGTGGGACAGTTTCAGATGTTCATCCTTGTCTTTGTTACACTTATCCCTTGTCTGTATATTTGGATTATGTACTTATTTGTATTGCTACCAATATTATCCCAATTGAAAATTTTGGATGGTTGTTGGGATGATCCTACATAAAAAATAGACAAGCTTCACTATGAGTGATGAATCTTTTTGTCATACTTTTTCTAGAATTGCTGAAGTGGGTTGATAATTCAGGCATATCTTCAAGTATGGTGTCTTTTCTTATTCTATTTCTCTTCCATTGTACCCTGAAATCTAATCAACTCTACTTGCATGATTTTGATTTTTGTATTAATAGTTGAGCAGTAATTAATTCTGTGACTGGTGAATTGCAGGTCCTAACAAATGGCATAGAGGTGAAGCTGCAAAAGAATACTTTTAGTGTGATTGAAGCCCCGACTGGTCTTGAGGAGGACGATGATGTTGAATGTGAAAATATGCTGTGGAATGGTTCTGATATGGGTTAGTAAGAAATTTCATACTTGTTGTCTTTTTATTTTCTTTTGTGATTTTCCTTATAACCTTGTTGTTGTTAAATAAATTGTGAAATAGGTATTTGTTGAATTTTAACTCCCTACATTAACTTAGTTGTGTTTGTTACCTTCATCATAGCAAACCTAGAGAAAAATGTTAAAAACCAAATAATTATACAAGTCTACAAGTATGCTGATCTTTGAATTTTTTTTTTACTTTCAGTATGCTTTCTAGTTGCATATATCTGGTCGATGAAGTAAATGATTCCAGTATCTTGGTAATGGAGTCAACCAATTACAAACAAATGTGCGACTGCAATGCAGTTATGCGACTTTGGTGGTTTTTGTTCTTTGATTAAGCTCAGAGATGGATTATGTTGTACCATAGAATGAGAAATAAGAATGATGCCGGTGTAGTGGATAAAGTGAGTTCTCACATCTAAATCATAGAAATAACTACTGCTCATCTCATTGTCCACTAAAATAATTGACAACAATGTCGGGGGCACTTAAAGAAACTTTGCTGCAAGGAGTTTTTATATGCATTAAAATTGTCTATATAATTAGTAAGTTTTACTTGAATGATGTACTTGCTTTGTAAATTTCCATCAAGTATAATTAGAGACGCACACTTATTAGGTATTTTAGAAGGTATATGGTCTATTTCTTGGTAGGTATAGTTAGTTTGAAAGGTTGTATTGATAGGAAGAAAGAAATTTTATGTGCTTAAAATTTTAAAATTCAACGTGTAAAAAATGAGTTTCGTGCAGAAAAAGAAAAAAATGTTCTTATCTAAGAATGCACTCTTTATATAAGGAATGAGAAGGTTCTGCAAAGCACTGTTTGTCAGGATCATCATGTGGTTATTGATTTCTTGCAAAATCTCTGGAATAGTTTTTTATGGTTTCTATATAATGTTATGATTGTTCCCATTTTCATGAAAACTCTTTTCTAAGGGATTATTCTGTCAAGCTTGCTCCAGATATGGGACAAATACCTGATCCCTATCATGACTTAATTTGTTTTACTCCTTTCTCTTGATATTTCATGATTAGATTTGATTTTTAGGCCTGACAATTATATGGACTGATTTGGTTGTCTTCTCTTTTTCTCAGGATTTCACTGGTATTTCGGCTGTCGTTGATCTTTCATGATTATTGGTTATGTGGCCAAGTTTTGATGTGGACAATTTTGGTAGTTGTAAATATATATATATATATGTATTTAGATATTCTATTTTGAGAATGTAATGAAGATGTTGATATGTACTCTATTTTGAGAAATGTAATAAAGATGGTGATATATAATGTTAATTTGATTTTTAGGCCTGACAATTATATGGACTGATTTGGATATGCTAATTTGAATAGTATAAAGTGTTATAAATGTGCTGCATTGAGCCTATACATATTATCTATTCATAACATTTTACAAAAGTCCCGAATTGTGCACTATATATTAAATATTCAACGCTTTTATAGAAACTATTCATGGCGGGTTTTTTTATAACGCTTTTAAAAAACATTTATAACACCCATTTTTATAATAGTTGCTTTAAAAAAAAGCGTCATGGTTTGTCATTAATGACGTTTTTTAGCCGTCATTAAAAGGGTTTTTTGTTGTAGTGGTTGGGTTATATATCAACCCTCTCCATCTCAAACCAAACCAAGCCAAGTCAAACCAAGTCAAATTGAACCAAACCAATCAAATAAACCAAGTCAAGATTAAACCAAGACTAGGCTAAGCAAAACAAGTCTAACTACGGTCCACCTGGTAAATGCCAGAAATCTCGTATACGTATACGAAAACACATATAACGGGAAACGGGAGTGACATAGGGGAAGCTGATGTTATCCTAGGGATAAAGATCATCCGGACAGACACTGGAGTGGCGTTGTCACAGTCTCATTACATTGAGAATATGCTCACATGCTATAGATATCAGGATCTTCCAGGGATCGATACTCCTTACAGGTGTGACAAGAAGCTGAAGCCAAATCCTAGGAAAAGCATCAGGCAGCTGGAGTACTCAAGCGTCATTGGGAGTTTGATGTATGCAACTACTACCACAAGGCCTGACATAGCTTTCGTCGTGGAGATGCTGAGTCGATTCACGAGCAACCCAGGTGTGGAGCACTGGAAGGTCGTGAAGAGAGTTATAAGATATCTCAAGAGGACTCAAAAGTTTGTACTGTACTACAGCGGATATCCGACAGTAGTGGAAGACTTCAGTGATGCAAGCTGGTATTCAGAAGCAGAGAGCGAAAGGTCCACATGAGGATACATCTTCTCCATGGGTGGAGCTGCTATATCGTGGAAGTCGAAGAAGCAGACAATGCTCTCTCATTCCTTAATGGAATCTGAGTTCTTTGCACTGGCTGCTGCTGCAGAAGAAGCAGAATGGCTTCAGGATCTCATGTATGATCTTCCAGTGGTTAGTGCGCAGATTTCGGCGGTACCGATATACTGCGACAACCAGGCAGCTGCAGCGGTGGCATCAAATGATCTCTTCAATGATAAGAAAAGGACTGTGCGATTGAGGCACATAGCGGTGAAAGATCTGTTAAAAACTGGAGTAATTACCGGGATTGATGTTCGGAGTCAGGAAAATCTGGCCGATCCGTTCACCAAAGGTCTCAAACGCCAGCTGGTCAAGGACATATCAATTATGATGGGCTTGAAGACGATGTGATATTCTGTCTTTGTAATTTCACCATAAAGTTTTATGCTATTAGTTCAAAGAAAAATATACTAGGCATCTAACTTTTGGTTCAAAGAATGACCACTGATGGAGAGAATATCTGGAACAGTGGACAGTCCTTTGAGACACTGAGGGGTTATGGACCCGTAACCTTGTCTACTATCTGTTCTCTTAAAACAACAAGTCCTGTGGGAAGATGGCTTAGACGCCTTAATGAGTTCTCAGGCATTTTGAATGTCTGGTGTACTCTACAGAAAGCACGGTAGCACAACACTACAAAGGAGCATAAGGTCTTCATGCTACAGTGGGGTGACACTGTAATTTCCTGCTCCGTACTGCGCATTACGCTGAGACGTTGACTCAAAGAGTCGCGTTGACCGAATGAAATATATCGATGCGAATCGATACGAGAGTTACGTTGTCCCGAGCAATGCATCGAACTAAGTCGATGCAAAGAGTTGCATTGTCCCAAAGAAATGCATCGAGTTGAATCGATGCGAAGTACCGCATTGCCCCGAAGGATAAGTGCGTTGAGACGGCTCGAAGATTCTAAGAAATCGAATCGACCAAGGCGCAAGTCCGAATCGATGCAAGTATTGATTTTAGTTGGTTTCATGTGTAGGCTATACGTTTACGCTGAAATATTAGAGGTCGACATTTTGCCTTATTCAGAAAGGCGTCCGCGAAACCAATCGTCGCCTTGCGACGGATTGAGGCGTTGGCACGGTAAGCCAAATCGGACGTATAATTCAATGAAGCACGAAGTGCTCGAATGGCTAAGTCAGGAGAGTTGGCCGTGCAACGAAGTTATAAAATTGAGCCACATCGGCTCGGCGAAATGACAAGGCATATCGACTCAAGGTGGGAGGATTGACTCTTCATTTTACACCTTCATGCCTAAGTCAGAATATATTATTGTATGCTAAGTTAACATATCGACGCCACGGGCGTGGTCCGATCGGAAGATAAATCATAGTGTGTGTCGAACACTAGTTAGAACAATTGAAATAAAACGTGCATCATATGCACGAGTCGCTATGGAACATTGGATATCGCAAAGGCGAGCGCCTCGGTGCGCAAGCCGCAAGAACATGGGTTAACTATATTCGGTAAGTGCCTTCGTGCACGAGCCATTCCGTGCCTTCGCACACGAGTTAGAAAGGCTAGCACATTGAAAGACAATAGGCGAGCGCCCTAGCGTGCAAGCCATGAACGTTGAACACTAAGTCATAGAACATGGAAATACGGCTTCGATGCGTACACCAAGTGCACGACATGAGGGAAAAGATGATAAATGTGTTGAAATGTGCCTACGTGCACGAGATCATAAAAGATGGCTTCGTTGCGAAAGAATACAGTTGTGGCAGGAATGTGGCGGAACTGTCAGATATGACATGATGCCTCGAAAGGTGTTCGGGACCTTCGGGTCGTTCGGTTGATAAATATTGAGTTGAGGCATGATGCCATTGAAAATTGAAACGAAGTATGAAATGTAAGAACATAGAAAGTTAATGTAAGAAACATGAGATAATAAAGTCTGAGTCTCGGACTCAAGACTATGTTTGGTTGTTTGAATAATAGTGTTTGGTTGTTTGAATAATAGGACATTGCATGGTCGAATGGACTTAAGATAATTGTGATAATCTTTCGTGTACGGAATGTTCCCTCCGAATGGGTGCGCCGGGGCACTGGGACCGTTCGGCCTAGGAGGGATATAATCTTTGATGGACGCTCATCTGTAAAGACGATTAGCACCCGGTTATAGATGTGAAAAGCCGCAAATGATGGTAGGCACGCGGTATGTTTCGATTGTTGGGATAGCAACCCAACCCGTAAAATGCTGGGCTGCCCAAATTTGAGAAAGAAAAGAAAGAGAGAAAAGAAATAAAGAAATAAAGAAAATAAAAAGAGAAAAGAAAGAAAGAAACGCCTTTAGTCCATTTTGGCGCGAATACGCCAACGACCATCATATAGTTAAGGAACGATGGATTGACAGTGCAGGCACGTATGTATCCTGTACACATAGATCCTGCTTAGAGATGCACTTATAACATGACATGGAAGGAATGGGGCGTATTCACCTTGCGTCAGTGCAAGGGCGAGTGCGTCGACTTGGTAAGAAGTCGCACCACGAAACAAACACGAGATTGCTTGCCTGCTTGCCTATTTAATTTAAATAACATGCTTGCCATGATAACATGCTTTACGCTTTCGAATATGCTATGAAATTGACCCTAAGGAGAATATAGCAAGATCATTAGCTAAGTTGCATAATTCAACATAAATACTACAATGTCGATTTAGAAAGAAGGTCTTTGCATTAGTACATGCGATGACGAACATACTGATCCTCCACCAGCTTTCATGCAGGGTGCAGGGAATGGATTACTCGTGGCGAAGTTTCGCTTGATCGCGCAGAGGTATGGAATGCCGTAGCGTTTGAAGCGTGTGATCACATTGACGCTCGGACTTGTAACATGATTGATGCGGCCGAGATATAGAAGGCATGATGTATGGAACGGTGAAATCCTTTGTGGACAAGAGAGAACCTGAGTGTTATAGCCAACCTGGCAAATTTAGTTGGGCTATTGAAAGCCTTTGTAATCTCAGTTCGAATATCAATAAAGAGAACTGTTTCTTATACTCTGTTTTCCTTTCGTTGTTAATATCGACTCAAAGATAACCATTTGAGAACTTGTCATCTTGCCTTGCACGAGCGCAACTCCAGGCTCGTGCGGCATCACGCCTCCTGTGAGGTCAATGATTCGGGTGATTCTGGGTCGGGGCGTGACAGACACCACCAAGAGGTTCCTCGGTAAGGATAATGCCTCGACTTTGCGAGCCATATCACAACGGCGTAGCACCGCATATAGGCATGTAGCCTAATGTTGTAGAATAAAGAGTGGTAGTCAGCACTACAAAGAGGTCGGTGACCTCATGTTACAGTGGTGTGACACCACCAAGAGGCACCTAGAGTGGGTAAAGCCTCGGCTACGCGAGCCATGTCACAGCGACGTAACACCGCAAGGAAGCACAAGGCTTCATGCTGGGTAGTTTGGCACTACAAAGAGGCTGGGACCTCATGCTACAGTAGCGTGACACTACGATGAGGTGTAGCCTTGGCTTTGGGCTATGTCATAGCGGGGTAGCACCGCAAGGAAGCGCAAGGCTTCATGCCAAAGGACTCTTTAAAAGAACTCACATAGAATGTATGGAAAGAGATTCAGGCAGTCTCTAGAGGGTAAACTTGTAGACGTCCAAGATACATACACCAAAAACCAGACATGCACAGGGCCTTTAATGTGCAACCGGAAGCACAGCTGATGTCATTATGTGAGTAGGAAAAATTACAGTCATGGTACAGAATTCAAGGCTTAGTCCATTCTTGTATCATACTATTATTTGACCCATGCGGAAAGATTCAAGTCGTCAGCGACATCTCTCATAATGCATGATGGGCAGTCACTGTGAGGAACGCCCAACCCATATATTGAGATATGTGGAGGATTGTTGGTGTTTTTGCCTTTAGACTAGGAAAGATAGTCCCACATCGACTACACCAAATGGTAAGTATCTCAATATAATGCATTGCTTGTGTTGAGGTGTGCACATGAGGTGTGGTGGGGCACAAGTGTGTGCCATGTAGGAGTATTTTTCTAGAAGAAAAAATGATTAATTCCAACAAAGATGCAAGTTGATTTTGTTGTGCGGACTCGGACTCAGACATGGACTCCAGGTTGTCTCGTGCATGCACGGGAGTGTTCAGCGGGTAGGCGTGGACTGACACACTACTATGTTGATTGTGGGATGATCTAAAATATCAAACTCTATTTTTGAGTATTGGTATTTTAGTCCCACATCGGATAGGAGAAAATGTGAAGTCACACTCCACTCTATAAATAGAGCCCCTTGGCCTCCTTTGTAAGAGGCACCGAGAAGAGAGTTAAGAGAGTCTGTAAAGTCCAAGAAGCCCGTTCAAGTCTCAAATATTGACTTACGAGCGTTCCAGAAGTTCTTCGTGAACTTGCTGGTTCCTGGAAGCAGATCGTGGTGGGGCGAATCTTGCTTTGAGCAACGGTGATCTTAATCACCCCAGCAAGAACCTTTCCTCTTCTTCTTTCTTCTCTTTTCTCTGAGTTGTAACTCAGTTCTGTCCGTCAACAACTGCGATTGCGAGGAAGAACGTGGGATTTATTTTCTGAATATTGTTGCTTTTGTAATCAGATTTATATTATAGTGTTCCTCGTGGATCTCGAGAATAATCAAAAGGGGAACGTTTGTTTGAATCTCTGATCTTGACATCTAGTTCTACCATCTTTGATTAAGCCCTGGGACTAATAGATTTAACGGCAATTCCTCTTCCCTCGTCCTTTTTAACATTCTACTCGTTTGGTTCACGGAATGGAAAAGAAAGAAAATCAATTCATTGTCATTTCATTTTCTTCGAAAAATTATTATTCCTATCTATTTTCATTTTCGGTATTCGGGAAGTCCAAGAAAATTAGGAGATAAAGTGAATCTTTAGTGTGGGAAAGTGAATTCTTGGATGGGTGGAGAAACCATTTTCTCCCCTATTTTTTCTCCCTTTGGGAATCATTTTTCTTTCCTCCCCTTTTCTTTCATGTATCCAAACATTGGAAATGAATAATTTTCCTTTCCCAAGATCATGATTCTGTACATCAACAAAACATGGCCTCTATTTGGCCTCTATTTAGACCGTCTGCCACAAGCAGAAAGATCAATGGTGACTATCTGACTTGTCCGACCGGGTAGGGGGACAACCCAGGCTTTGACAGGCATGGGCTGGCCCACTACTGGTTTGACCGTGCCGGGCCGATTTTTGAGCTACAAGGCCCACGGAACACTTGAAATCCAGCCCCTCCATTTACTACCAAATCTTCTAAATTATATATATATATATATATATATATATATATATATATATATATATATATTATCCTTATGTTGCACGGAGACATATGACATATTCGACACAACACAACATGGTAAGGACATCGCAACATGGACACGGCACGTATTTAGATGTTATAGTGTACTTTGACTGTGACTATACGTGTCCGACGACGCGACACTAAAAAAAAATTTTGGAGTGACCTTGCTACTAATGGGGCTTACACCTTACAGTAATAAAGTTCCACAATACCAATGAAATGGAGAGATTCATTCTTCATTCCGATCACCATAACTCCATAAAAACTGCCAACCCAAATGGAAAAGCATTACAAGTTATAGTCTGGCTGGCACTTCAAGTATTTTTGCATTTACTGAATCCTCTTCTTAGATTCAACAACAAGAATATGTAACTTGGTTATTATACTGCTATGAGATGATTTTTTTTCAATGCTCGTCATTTAGGAAGATCTGCGCAGTATTGGTTGTGGGAGGAACCCCTAAAGCTCAACCTTCTGAGTGTGTGCAGTCTTCGCCGAAGCCATTGCTGCTGTCAGAAGTACTGTGCCTATCGAGCTAGATTATGTCTGACAGTTGGCTGCTCTTATTACAAGTTAACTGACACATGCAAATCAAGTAGTTGGTGATAAAGATACATTGAAGCCAAATGAAAGAGCATGCGGTACTACTGTATTGGCATTAAAAATAGGCCGCCAAGAATGAAAGATTGTACATATGTACACGCCTATACGCCAAGTTGAATCGAGGTTTTCGTAAAAATATTTCTATCCATTCAGAGGCCTAGTTAAAAAAATTCTGCAAATTGACAGATATATTTATCAACAACCATGATCAGCAAATATATTTGGCAAATGTTAATGACCACCTCTTTTTACTAAAGGCAACCCATCTACTAAGGACAACCATATCTTTGTATTTTTTTTTACTAAGAGCAACCTAAAGTTCACAAGTTTACTAAGGGCCACCAAGATGACTGCTTCGGGCCGGGGAGGAGCTCGGCGGACGCGGTGGCTGGGGGCTTTGGATTTGGGGTCGGCCGACGGGCTCGTGCTCGCGCGGAGGAACTGCTTCGGGGAGGAGCTCGGCGGACGGGGAGGCACGTGGTGGAAGGGTTGGGTTCGCCGGAGACCCGGGTCGCATGGCTCGCGGACGTCGTAGAGGAGAGCTCGAGGAGGCGGAGGAGGAGCTACAGTGACCGCCGCAGCCCCCCCCCCCCCCCCCTCCGCACCTCCGACTCCCTCCCACCGCCGCAAAGAAAGAAGAGCAACCGTAGATCATGGCCCTTAGTGTTTTCAAAATGGCAAACTTGTAATTTTTTTTTAAAATTTTAAGTTGGTGGTCCTTAGTAAAAAAGGAGTGACCTTTAATATTTGCCATATATTTGGAGAGTACTGCTACACACACACACACACAGAATAACTATGTTAAGTTAAATAACGAACTGTTTATTCATTTCGATATGCAAGTTGGTTTAATAAGTATCACTCTAAAGTGGAAGAAAAGACAAATAGAACGAACATGACTGACGTATATAGACTATAAACAATGCAAACTTGCCAACTTGGGATTACCTAAACATTTAAGTAGGACAACGTTGAAACAAGAAAATGACTTGAAATCGCCAAAAAGTAAAACAAGTCGCAGCTGATTTTGAGATTTTTTAGGATCCACTGAAAATTCAGGGTAGCAAAGAACTCACTATAAAATAATATAAGTTTTCTTCAAGGATCAACAGAAAATCTTAAACTATTGTTATACACTTGTACTCGATAGTCGGTATGTTGAAGTAGACAGCTTTAGTAAATCAAAGAGTACGTAATTCCTAGCCCAATAAATTGATTCACGAACGGGATTATAATCAATGCAAAGTAAGGATGGGGCTTATGGCATATAACTAAAGCCATATGGTCTCACCTAGCCATGCATCTAAGATATGAGAATCCAAACAAAGGAAGCAGACAGATTAACCCTTTGGTCCCATATGAAGTATATATACTGTGATTATTGGATTCTCTGGCATTGTCAATGGTTAATCCATCTCCATAGTGGACTATATACCAATTGAATTGTCATACATCTAAGGAAAAATTTAGTATATAATATTGTTTCTTCTTCTTCTTTCTTTGAGGTGAAGGCTAAGCAAGTGCCTGAAAATCAATGTTTTAAAAATCGGACCGATAATCGAACCGAATTTTTTTGGTATAGGTCGGACCAGGGTTCAACCAGAGTTCAATTGGAGTTCAATAGACTTGGTTTGGTTTGGTTCAAATAGGTAAAATATCTATATTTACTTCTTGGTTTAGTTTGGTTTGGTCATAAGTATGTTAGTTCGGTTTAATTTTACAACTATAAGGTTGATTAAAACCAAATAAAGAATCAAATGGTCCAAATTTCACATAATAATTTATTTTGAATTTTTTACAATGAAAAATAACCAAAATTGGCCGGTTCAATTGTGAACCGGTTCGGCCGGTTCACCGGTTGAACCCGGTTTTGACAAAAAATCGACGGTTCTTTAAAAGACTCAGGGTCCGTTTGGTTAGTGTTTCTGAATTTTTTTCTGAAAACAGTTTTCAGAGTATATGTTATAAAATTATTTTTTGGATATACAGATTCTAAGTTTGCGTTTGGTTACTCTCATCTGAAAAATACTTTTCAGAAGAAAAGAAATTAAAATTTTGTTTGGTAATTTTTTTAGAATTTTTTTTTTAAGTTGTGTAAGTTCTGTGTCCCAAAAATCTGTCATCAATCCTATTCGTGTCCGACACAAATGAAACCCTAACCCTAGAGAAAACCCTAACCCTATCTTCTTCTCCAGAGGGTTCGTGTCCAATTTGGGTCAAGTTCGTCGTCGTGTCCGATCTGGATCAGGTTCGTCGTCGTCGTCGTCGAGTTCGTGTCCGATCTGGATCGGGTTCGTCGTCGTCGTCGAGTCCGTATACGATCTGGATCGTTCGTGTCGAGCTCGTCGTCGTGGTCGAGTTCGGTCATCTTAGAAAGGGAGAGGGTGAGGTGATGGTCGAGCCTACTGTTGTTGTCGAGGCCAGATTTGAGCGGAGGAGGAGGAGGGGAGGGGTCATGCTCGACGTGCGGAGGGGTTGTGGTCGGAGTCGGCGTCGGATGAGGAGGAGGAGGAGGGGAGGGGTCGCGCGTAGGGTCATGGTCGGAGGAGGAGGAGGAAGGGAGGAGATGGAGGCTATAGGTGTGAGTGGGAGGCGGAGGACATGGCCGGAGTGTGCCAGGGAAGAGGGAGAGGGAGAGGAAGGGGGAGAGAGAGGAGAGAGAATCGTGGGAGCTGTGCGTGGGTTTTGGGGGGAGGATGGTGGGGCCCACCTAAGAGTGTAAAAAGTTGTTCTCAAAACAACTTTTCTTTACTCTCTGAAAACATTATTCGGAGTGTTGGTTTTGCCAAAAAAATTTGGGAACCAAAGCTCCAGCGTTAACTGCCAAACGCAGTTTACATCTCATTTTGAGTTTAAACGCAAAATGCTCCATTAAAAATCAGAACCAAACAGGCCCTCAGTTTTAGTCGAACCTGACCGATTTTTTGGCTTAAACTGGTTGAATCCGGCCCAACCGCCGGTCCGGTCCGATTTTTACAACATTGCTGAAAATATGCATTGATCATCAAGAATAAGCCTATGCCATGAAGCCGAAAAATAATTTAGTTCTTTGAGGTATAGGAGCATGCCAGCCAGTTATCAGCAAATTTCTGCAGGTCAGGGGTGAAATAAGGTTAAAACTTCAAAGAGATTGAGGTATTACAGAGTTGCGCGCATTCTCGTGTCCTCCCATGTTACAAGGGAAGGGCAGTCCAGCTGAGCAAGTCGCAAGGCTTCAATAAAGGAGGGCTAATATCCTTCAAAACCATGGTCTCTATATGCTTCTGAAGTAAAAGTTGTTGGGTTGTATCTCATTTCTGGTTCACCGCTCAAATGGGGGGGTGACAATAGAGTTGGTAATTTAGTCCCACATCTAGGAGCGGAACCAAGATTTAATTCATGAGGGGACCGTATTACTATATATAAAAAATCTTAAAGTTGTCATATTAATTGAACTTCAATAGCAAAAAATATATTAAAAAATTCAAACAAGAATGAGCAAAAAGGAAAAAAAAGAAAAAAAAGAAAAGAAAAACAAATATTTCCAAAATTTTAGAAAAGAAGAAGGAAAAAAAAATTGTACTTTAGAATATTTAAATGTTCAGCAAAGAGGGGTCTTAAACCCTTAACTCTCCTTTGAATGGAGAGAACACAATCACTTGAGCTAACTTAGTCTTTGCACATTAGAAGGCCAAACTTGTATATATTGTAAAATGCCAAAAAAACTTTTATGTAGTAATTGACCCCTTGAACTCTTAATAAATCCGTCCCTGCCCACATCGGTTAGGAGGTGAGATCATGTGGTATAGATAATTGAAATTGGTTCAGGCCTTACATGAGAATTCTTTTTTAAGGCATATGAGCTCAATTCAATATCGCATCTCATGTGTCAACTCTGGTTCGGGTCACACCGCGTTTCCAACAAGTGGTATCAGAGCTCATGGTTACGGGGTGGTTTGGACAGCTCTAATTGGTTCGAGACATATAGTGCTAAACGTTCATGTGTATAATTGAATTATACGTGCTTTTCACAAAAAAGTAGCAGGGGTGCCGGAAACGGACAAATGTACCAAGGTGCTAAGATTATTCGGCTAGCGAAAATGAACTAAGGTGGAGATAGTTGGATTGCGTTATTCGGCTAGCGGAAACAAGCTAAGGTGGAGATAGTTTGGTTGTATCTCGTTTCCGGTTGAGCGCTCAAATGTGGGTGACAATGGAGTCGAGGTGGGATCATGTGGTGTAGATAATTGGAATTGGTTCAGACCTTACATGAGAATTCATTTTTAAGGCATATGGGCCCAATTCAATATCGCACCTCATGAGTCAACTCTGGTTTGGGTCACACCGCGTTCCTAACAAGTGGTATCAGAGCCCATGGTTACGAGACTGATTTGAGCGGTTCTAATTGGTTCGAGACAGATAGTCCTGAACATTCATGTGTATAATCGAATTATACGTGCTCTTCACAAAAAGGTAGCAGGATAGTTGGGAACGGACAAATGTAGTAAAGTGCTAAGGTTATTCGGCTAGCGGAAACGAGCTAAGGTGGAGATAGTTGGGTTGCGTTATTCGGCTAGCGGAAACGAGCTAAGGTGGAGATAGTCGGGTTGTATCTCGTTTCCGGTTGAGCACTACTCAAATGGGGGTGATAATGAAGTCGAGGTGGGATCATGTGGTGTAGATAATTGGGATTGGTTCAGACCTTAAATAGGAATTCTCTTTTAAGACATATGGACCCAATTCAATATTGTGTCTCATAGACCAATTTTAGTTCAGGTCATACCGCGTTCCCAACAAATGGAATACCAGAGTGACACTTATTAGAACACATTTTGCACTGGTAAAGCATAGAAGTTCCATCAGGCAACAAGGAGCCAGGATCTAAGCAGAAAAATATATATATTTAGGCCACTATGCGATCAATGATATCGAGGCCGTGTCCGAAAAATCCATTAATGAGCCCGGAGTAGAAGAGACTGCCGATACGTTCATCTACCCACTTGCTCCAGTTGCTACATATCCCAATAGATGTTCAAGATGGAGTTTGATTTCCTCCTCTGAGAGGTTTTTCCAAATAGATATCATTATTCAAACATGTTGTATCACTCTTCAAACATTTTAACTACTACTCATGTTTCAGTCCTTGGTAACAGAGGCGAGATAAAGATTAATATAGTTCCATCTCAGAGAGATCGTGATTGTGATTTGCACAATTCATTGAGATAAGCAAACATCGGCATAAGGGGATTACTAGGGACACAATGCTTGTAGTTAGGGACTGTCACCATTTTCTGCAGTCATGTGCATATAGAAATTTTGACAGTCTTTGCTGTACTTAGGATTGTCAAATTTTTTACAATTCTGGATATGCACGAATCTGCTAAATATTTAACCATCCTCCCACAGAACGGCAAAAAAATTGCACAAATTGAGATGTCCCCTAATACTTTGTAAGGTGTCCCTAGTAATCCCCAATGGAAAGGCATAGATTTTATTACAATCAGCTATTAAAGAGTATTATTGGTTTTTCATTTTCCCTGAAGAGACATGTATCTTTAGTGCTACAAGCAGTGGCATAACTAGAATTTTCATTTAGGGGGCGCACTGCTTATTATTAAAAAAAAAAAAATTTACACGTCGACAGTGACCCTACATATCTTTTCTTTCGGTACAATCGGTTAGTCCAGAGATCGTCTGGATCAACAGGATGATACCAAATCGTCTTTTCTCCAATTGAGGGTATGACAGACAATCACCTACGAAAATATGTACATTAGTAAGTAGCTATAGCATTACTATTATATTTTTGTACAAAATATATTGTGAAAGAGAGACAATAATATATATATATATATATATATATATATATATATATATATATATATATATATATATATATAGCCTTAGCCTAGTGGTTAAGAGAGATGCATGCGACCCAAGTGGTCGGAAGTCGGAGCCCCACTGGAGACAAGTTCGCCACAATTACCCATTGCTTCAATATATATATATATATATATATATATATATATATATATATATATATAAATTGGAGAAAAGACGCTGGGGCCACAAATTGCAGGGGCCCTCGGGACCAAACGCTGTATAGAGATTCAGAGAAAATGGATTCGTGCACTACGGAGTGAAAGACTTCATAAGAAGATCAATACATTGGTGCAATCTCAAGGTATACACTTGCATTCATGAATTAATGAGAAAAGGTTGTACATTGTTTATAAGATTAACAATAATCAACTTGAGCCATCAAACTAACGATTTCACACTCCTTGCAATCTTAAACATGGAATTATCCAGAAAATATGTCAGATTCGAGAGAACAAATGACACATCAAAAACCATAATTCACTTTTGCTCGTAATATATTAAATCTCGACACATTGTACATCTCGTTAGAACTTAATCTAATATAGGTAAAACACAAAATATGTAAATAAAAAAAAATAAAAAAAAGAGTCGATAACCGTGTTACTATCCAAGCTAAATAGCTGCTCATTTTTTAGCTACTAATCTATGCATCAACGCCATTGTGATAACTACTTGGCCAGCTGTTCAAGCACCGGGACCTTGTTCCATATTCTCTCCTCTGCTCCATTTGTCTGCACCGGGGGCAACGAAAACACACTAACTGTGGAACTCCTGCTCCTAATCTCCTTCAGAACACGCAAGGCTGCGACGGTACTCTTCATGTACAGGCTCTCCATGAACTCAATCTCTTCAAGTTCAGCGACATCCCCTCTGACCAAAGAGGAACCAGGAGGCTTATCCCCGTCGAGACCTTCTCCACCATCGTCACCGGATGTGGAGGTCTCGGCTTTTGGGAAAAGGTGATCAAGCATTGCCTCGCACTTCTTCACGAGCTTGTACAGCAGATCCGTGGTGAAGAAAGGCTGTTGCAGCACCTTCTGGATGAAGGGAAGCCGGATGAGAGCTCCGGTCCTCTTGTCATATTTCTTTAAAATCTTGACCAGCCCTGCTCGAATAAAAAGGAGGATGAGTGTGTCAACATCTCAGTGATCCAAATTGGAAGAAATTGCCCAGGCTACTGACTAATTATGTTGTGATAGCGACCCACAGAGAGAAAAGGTAGTAACTACTCACCGAAGTAACACACTATGCTTCTTAGAGCATCATTAGTAGTTGGGACTCTCCAATGCAATTTGGAGCCCAAAATTTCAAAAAAAAAAGGTAAATGTAGAATGGATTGGGTTTGTATGAGAATAGTAGGAAATGATAAAGTGAGCTCCGGTCCCAAAAATTGTGTGGTCAAAAATTAATGTAGGAAAAAAATAATATAAAGTTTAGAATCTAGAAAGTTGGGCTCCAAATTGGAACTTACTATTCTACAAAACGAGTTTCTACAATCTAGAATCTAGAAATTGGGAGGCCCAACCCTTAGCACCCATGGATGGGTTGGGACCGAAATTGTAGAAATTGGGACTAGGGATGAGACTTATTATTCTACAAAATGAGCCCCTACATTCTAAATCTAGAATCTAGAAAATGGGATGGACCTTACTAATGATGCTCTTAGGTGGCTTCAAACCGGTCGGTTTCTGTAGTTTCAGCAATTATAACTGTTATGAGCTATAGTGTTTTAAGCAATATTCCCAGTATCAGAGTATCAGTTTCGGACCTTCTCATAAGTCTCAATCTCAGCAGTTTCAGAGGGTTTAGATGGTTTGGTCGGTGTTTCAACAGTTTCGGTATCGGTGAGAGAGTTCACTTAGCTATACAGATCATCAAACTTTGCCTTCGCCTTTTTTTTTTTAAATTTGACACTATGAAATTGCCTAATTTGAAATTTTAGGTATTGAAAAGACTATCAGAGAGTGCAAGAACAATAAAAGAATAAACATAAATAAATACAATTGTTAACATCTCCACTCTTGACTCAAAGTCATAAAAGGGAACATAAAATGATTTACATATAATTTACATAGTACATACTACCACGATAAGCCTGTCAGGTCAGCATGCTTAGATGATAAGTCTCAATTTCAACATCACGGGCACAAACGATCACTGAGTGCGCACACAAAAAACTTTGGCCAAACTAAAACTGCAAAGTCTTTAATAGAATAACACATCCTATACCAGTTGCATTGGAAAAGGTTATTGGCGTGAGATAACTGAATTGGTATCAGAACTAGTATAATATTCTTCTAATAAACCATACAGAATATAATCATTCAATACCAATATGATATTATATAGTATATCAAAAGCATAAGCATTAAAGATTAGAATGCCAAGAGTGATAAATAAAATGTGTAGCTCTTACGAGAAACACTTGGCGTAGAGTTAGTAGATTCAACTTACTGCATTGTGCTTATGTTATAACTATACTTTGACCGCCCAGGGGTGACCGCGGCTGTGCCCGCGCCGACGTGTCACAACCTATTACCCCCGCATGCTTCGGAGCCCACACCCCGGAATTCCCCCCCCCCCCCCAATGGAGGTCCGACATGTGGCCGGCGGGTCAAGACTGTCACTACCACATTTTAGCTTGAGGATATTTTAGTCATTTGGTGAATTTTTGAATTTATTTTGATTTATTGAATTGGTGATTCTATCTTTGACTTTGACTAGTTGAGACTTTGTATACTGACCTAGAAGCTAATCCTAGCTATGGTGACTGGTTAGCAATGGTGTGACCCTAGTCTAACTTAAGTTAACCTCTATTTTAGTCACTTAGAATCTACTTTTAAATAGGAGGATTAATAATAGGTGCAATGACTTATGACTTGTGATTTTCATTTCATGACTTATGAAACTAAGCCCATGGCCCATGACTTGAACCCAAACCCTAACCAACCCATAGTGGCCAACCAACCTAGGGTTTCCCCCCTATATAATATTCTTTCCACTTATTCTTGCCACTTTTGTGCTCAACCAACTTTTAGGAAGGAAAGGTAAATCCCCAACTTCCCAAATTCCTATTAAATCCATTTTAATTCCTTTTTCATCCAAATCTTTTGCAATAGTTTCTAATCACCCTCTATTTTGATGTTCATGGAGAGTGATTTCAGTTTTTGAGCAATTTGGAGGATTTGGCTAGCAATGGGAACCGTTTGATTTGGGACTTTTTCTTGATCCTTGCAACCTATAGGTAAACCCTTCAAATTCTATTTTAATTATATTTTTCTTGCATGGTAGCCTAGACTAGAAAATGGATACGTGTCCATGAACATCAAATAGATGGTGATTAGAAACTATTACAAAAGATTTGGATAAAAAAGGAATTAAAATGAATTTAAGAGAAATTTGGAAAGTTGGAGATTTACCTTTCCTTCCTAAAAGTTGGTTGAGCACAAAAGAGGCAAGAACAAGTAAAAATGATATTATATAGGGGGAAAACCCTCTATGGGTTGGTTAGGGTTTGGGTTAAAGTCATGAGCCATGAGCTTAGTTTCATAAGTCATGAAATAAAAATCACAAGTCATAAGTCATTGCACCTATTATTAATCCTCCTATTTAAAACTAGATTCTAAGTGACTAAAATAGAGGTTAACTTAAGTTAGACTAAGGTCACACCATTGCTAACCAGTCACCATAGCTAGGGTTAGCTTCTAGGTCAGTCTACAAAGTCTCAACTAGTCAAAGTCAAAGATAGAATCACCAATTCAATAAATCAAAATAAATTCAAAATTTCACCAAATGACCAAAATACCCTCAAGCTAAAATGTGGTAGTGACAAGGACCGCGGTCAAAATAGCAACCTCCTTTTTTTATAGTATTTGAGATTCAGCCACTAGTGGGATCACTTTTTTAGTTGTTCTTTTTTTTTCTGAATAAAGGAAGTGAAAATCACGGGGGTCACTTTCAACTTGGATAACCAACTAGTAATCACCCGCGGTTCACACGTGAGCTTCCACCTATTTTTTATAAATTTGTAGGGATTTCGAATTAGGAATTGGCTGATGTGTTCGGGAGGCAGGATCTTGGAGACATTTGTGTCAATATACTGGTGTGGCATTTCTAAACTTGTGCTTTTGAAATCCCTATAAAAATCCCAAACCTAAACTAGTGGCTTTCAGAAAAGAAAAGAAAAAAGGTAATGGCTTTTCAATCATGGGTGAAAATTGACTGATTTTTGTCTCCGAAAAACACCTAGCCAAACGTGGAAAGAGAATAATTCCGTGAGACCTACTCCATTTTCCTTCCATTTCAACCAACCAGACTCAACTTCTAACCAACCTACTTTCTAGCATGGAGAGGAGAACAAGCAAGTCTAATATGCAAAAGACTTGCAACTAACTTAGTAATGACCTAACTTAATTTCCAAATACTTCTGAAAGATATGAATCCTAATCCGCAAGGACTTCTGATGTAGCGCAAGGAATCTACGACATTGTGGAAGCGGAAAGGAGATGGATTGGTCGAAATTGGCGCGCCTAAAGGATGTTGCATGGAGATAATTGGTGCTGCGAAACGACACCTTGGGTGCCCAAGTCCACAAGCAGAGTCCTAATCAACCAAGTCCACAAGCAGTGTCAAGCAGAGTCCGTATCAACCAAGTCCACAAGCAACAGAGGTGTTAGGGTCCACCGAAGATGATCTCTTTAAAGTGGCTTTTATTATTCAATGTCTAGTTTCAAATGACCAACTTGTGGCTATATATAACCTTATAAAGTTAAAACTTAAATCTTAACTCAAGTTAAGAGAATTATCCTACCAGGGAGGGAAACCTAAGAAATCAAGATTTCCTACATCAACTTCTAACAAACTATGACTTTGTTAATCCCAAAGTACATTTCACGGGAAACACCAAAAGACTCACTTAACAACTGCTCAAACTTGGAGAGGCTCGGTTAAACTTGGTCAAACCCCATCAAGATATTATGGGGTCAGAGAAGAAGGGTTAACTATAGCCACAGTGACAACATTCATTTGTACTTTTGTGTCACTATTAGATTATTGGTTCTCAAATGGAGCCACTAGAAAGTGATTTACTTGCCAAAAAGTGGATAGCCTTATCAGTAATATCTGTCTATTCAAAATCCATAAAGTGAAACCATACAAAAATCAATCACCTCTAGCTCAAGTGGTTAACATGGGAGGCATCCATCTCATCTATTTGAATTCAGGCAAATGAATATAACAAAAAAATGTGCAGATATAAAGATATGGTGAACCTGTCCAACTTTATTATTTTTATAATTTAACTTAGTTACATTTTTATGTACTATTATATTGTTTCTTATTATATTCCTTATTTAAGCACCTTTAACTATTTTTAGCATTAGTATTTACAGCATGAGAAGTATGCTCTAAAGGTCATGGGAGCAGATCGGTTGTCCCCACAACCTATATAACAAACATGTCCACTCTCCTATAAAAATGTGGGTCACATTGATTGTGGAAGTTATTTTCAAAACAATCAGTGGGACTCACATTTTTTATAGGAGATGAGACATATTTGGTACACAATTTTTGGGAACAGCAGATCCGCACCCAAAGGTCATGACACACGTGGACAAGGGTTAAGGCACATGCCTTATTGCAGGAAGATTTGTGAGAACTTTATTCTAACTTTTAAGTTGATTTTGGATGATGATGGTCAGGTGACTATTAGTCACTCCTAACAAGTCCCTTGACTAACCTTCCTCGGACAAGTGGGTTAAGCTTAATACGGATGGATGCGCAGCGCATTTAGAGATCCACAAGGCCAAAGGTTGTAAAGTTTCCTACTTAGTAGGTATACTAAAATTTTGAATGTCGTACTTTGGACGATTAAAGAGGGTGTTTATATTACTATTTGAGATTGTCCCCAAAAAGAAAGGAAAAAACAAAAAAAAGAGTCATATTGCACTGTTGTCATTAATACTATTTGGAGGTCAATACTAATTGTTATAAACTCAGACTTGATAATTGAAAAATGTCTATTCATGTTGGCTATTTTAAAAGAACGAAAAATTTATATTACCTGCCAGTAGTCTTGGAGACGTGCGATGTCCCGACGTAGTAGTTCACTCTTTGGGGCTGTTTGGATAGATGTAACTCTTTGAAAGTGTAAAAGTGGCACTTGCAGCAAGTTGAGTTTCCGTTGACTTGCGGCAAGTGGCACTTTCCAAAATGTGTTTGGATGGAGTAATTTTTGTCTGCTGCAAGTGAAAGAAAAATTGGTTTGGTGTTTGGATGGTTGTTGTAAGTGACAAAAAAGTAGTTCGGTTGTTTGGATAGTTGAAAGTGGAAGATTTTTGGAGATATGGTAAATATAGGTATGCTTACCCCCCCCCCTCCCACCAAACTACTATTATTCATTATTATTTATTTTGTATTAAGGAGGAAATTAAGAAGTTATTATTATTATTATTATTATTATTATTATTATTATTATTATTATTATTATTATCAATAATTAAATAAATTACTATTATTAAAGAAAAAAATTTATTAACTATCATAATAAATTAATTAACATAATTAAGTTTTCTAATTATATTAGAATTATTGATTTGCATGAAAGCCCAGAACCTTCTGTCACGAGAAAAGAAAAAGAAAAAAAAAAAAAAAAAAAAAACCAAATAAAAAGCCAGAACCTCCTCTCCCCATCTAACCCCACAGCTTCATCTCTCCCCCTCTCTCTCTCTCTCCCCCCTCTCAACAGTCCGGCCCTCCTCCCTCCGGCTCCGCCTCCGGCCCTCCTCCCTTCGGCTCCGCCTCCTCTCGCCTCCCTCCTTCTCCTCCGGCTCCTCCTCCTCCTCCTCCTCCTCCTCCTGTCTCCGGCTCCTCCTCCTCCTCTCGCCTAGGCGGAGCCCCACGGCCCCACGGCCGGCCGAGGACAGCCCCAGCAATTTTTTCGCCGGATCCCTCACCCCCGCCTCGTCCTCCTCGGCGACGATGACCGGACCTCGACCAAGTGCCGGCTTCGGAGTTCGCCGGTGCTTGAGACTGTTAGGAGCTCACCGGAGCTTCGGAGCTCACCGGAGCTTGAGGCTTCGGAGCTCCCCACGACGAGCCTCCCTGGCCCCCTCGCCACCTGCAGGCGACTTGTGGTCAGTTGCTGGCGACTTGCAGCCCACTCCCCTCAGTTTTCTGATGTAGGTGAGGAGGGATTAAATTGAGGGGGACAGTAACTTGATGTGTCAGAAATTGAACAAATCAAGTGACCACTTGCTGCAAACCAAACGCGTGAACTCTGTTCACTTTCACAGCAAGTGGCCACTTGCTGCATTTTTCTTGCCAGTTGCTGGCTACCAAACAGGCCCTTTGTTCTTGTTTGGTGTAAGGATAGATTACTGCATCAATGATAGACTACGGATCTAGGATACGACACAACTTCCTATGCATTGCTTATTTATTGGATTTTTTTTGCATTATTCAATCATGCTTTCTTGTGGTACTTGAGAGGTTGACCTTGTGATTTTGTTTGACTAGTCCAAGAATCAGTCATGGGATATCTCCTCTCTCCAACCCAATAGCACGTACCAACATGTCGAACATGGATATAATTAAAAAAGACCCCCTTAAGAGAATACATCAGTCCCTTGTCGAACTACGAGTCTTGCTTCGTGGGAAAAGAAAGGAAATTATCTTCGTGCGTGTTTAATTATATTCTTGATCTTATTTAACAAAAATATAGGGTAATGAGGACAACACGCGAAGTGTTATGGGGCTATCACATATTTATTTAAAAATTCCCATTTTTTTATACCGAAAATATTCATTTAAAAAATGTTAGGTGGACTATCACAGTTTTATGCGTTAGGGACTACCAGAATATCGGTAGTCCTAAGATAGAAAAAGGTGCATCTTAGGACTGTTAGGATTATAGTCCTAAATGTAGTTAGGACATTGAGAATTCTGGCAAACATTAGTCTTTCCCAATCCGACTGTGCCGATTTCTAAAACTTACAAATCCTAAAAATGGTGTTCAAAACCACTAGTAGTGGTATTCTAAAAAAAATTAATCCCCAATTATATTAATTGAAATCTAAAAAAAAATGTTGTTTATTTTTATTTGAAAAACCTAAAAAATATACACTGAAACGAAGAAAGGAAGGAAAAAAAAGAGATTTGTAAACTTACATGGTTCCAAAAAAAGAGACTGCAAAAGTAGGAGGAAGTGGAAGAGATAAAGAGGAGTTTGCTTGTTTGAAATGGTGATGTCACTCTCACTTTTAAAACTTATCATGTGATATCTTCTGCCACTTTTGTAGGAGTCCTTAGTAATTTCCAAAATATATAGAACAAAACTTAGGATGTGTTTGGTAGAAGGAAAAAGTTAGAGGAAGAAAAATAGAGGAGGAAAAAAGAGAAGGAAAAGATTCATTTTTTCTTGTTTGGTATGGAAGAGAAATAGGAAGGAAGAAAAAGTGGAGGGATTAATTACTTTTCCTTTATAACCTAAGAAATCAAATCCCCAAACGTGGGAGAAAAAGTGGAAGAAAAAGTGGAGACTTGTATTAATTAACAATTATACCCCCATATGAATGTATTATTTAAAAATTATTTATGAAGTCAAATGATAAATAAGTATTTTTAGTTGAGGGTATAACTGGTAAACTCTATATTTTTTTTATTTCTTTCCTTCCATTTTTTTTTTGAAAATGTATCTCCTATCTTTTTCAAGGAAGGAAATGATCTTTCCTTTTTCATATGGAAGAAAAATAAAAAAATTTATTTTTTTTCTTCCTTAAACTTTTCCATCATTCCTACCAAACACAGTCTTTGTGAAAGTGAAAAAGTGGAGGGGGTTTTTTCGCACTTTGACCGTTTTGAATAGTAGATGAGAGTGGGAGTAGAAAGCGGACTTCCAGAGATTTAAAAAATTAGTCCGACCTATTTAGACTAAGTAATATTAGAGCGAATATTCCGAGGAACACAAGATTCAATTCCCCAACTGTGTGTGCGCGCGTGGAAATTTAAAAAAAATAATAATAAGCTACAAATTAGCAAAAGGGTCCTTCCAGAAATAAATAATTTATTTTCCTCACCAGTATAGTTGAGAGCACTGTAGTTCTCGAGGAGCACCATCTCCCCATGGAAGTCCACGATCTCTTTCCTCACTTTCATCAGCTCCTCCCTGGACCCTTTCCCCACCACAACTCTCTCAACCTGGTCCTGCAGCTCCTGCAATAACCCAGCCGCCAATCCACAACCACCACGTCAGCAAACGGACCAAAATAAATCCCAAATTTTGCAAATTAGCAAAAGTTGAAGGTACTTGTGTGCGAAATTTGGACTTAAAATGCCTCGAGATCCAAAAATAGTAACCAACCTTCTGGCGAATGATGTATTCCTCTTCCTTCTCCTCGAAGAAGGCGTTGAACTTCTCGAGCTCCGCTTCCAGAAGCTTCAGGAAGTCCTCCTCCTCCGCCGCCGTCATCCCGGCGGCGGAATCGTCGCCGTCGGAGAGCTTTGCCTTCTTCTTCGCCGGCGGGCGGTCGCCTCCTCCGATGAGCTTGAGCCGCTTCTTGAGGCCTTTGTAGGAGAGGAACTTGTCCCTCCACTCCGGGAGTGCCTCCTCGATTTGAGTGCTGAGGCTCTTTCCAAACTTCATTTCCTTGATTCTGCGTACAGAGAGAGGATGAAGAAGAAGAGAGGACAAAAATAGAAATATAAAGAGAGAAGGAGAGCAGTTTATTACTAGAAAAAGAGAATATTCGGAGATGAGAGGATTGACGAAGAAAAATGGAATATTCGATTTACGCGGGAATTTAGGGAGGAGAGGATATTCGGCGTTTTATTCTCTTTTGCGAGCAGCGGTGGTGATTTTCTTCTCTCTTCCTTTTTCCTTTATGTACTGACACGTGGCAGTTTCATTCTTAGTTCAGCTTGGTTTGGCTCAGCTCGGCTCCACTCGGCTGACACTTGTTCCTTCCTTGGGATGTTTTGATTTTGGAATCTATCTAGATTCCCTTCTAAATCTAGACATTTTCTAGACTCTAGTATATTTCCAAGTTGGATAGAAAATTTTCACTGTTTTGTCTTTAGTAATTATTATATTAGATAAGGAAACTATATAATTGTCAAGAAACATTTTACAATGTCCATAAATTTTTTAAACGAGTTATCAAAATTATTCGTAATTTATGAGGGATGCTATATTTTTTTTGAAAGCTATAACAAATTAAGGATATTTTAAATAACCTATCTTAAAAATCCAAAAATATTGTAAAAGTCCCATTGGTGATTCTAATTTTCATTAGATAATCGACATCTCTAATTTCGTATAAGTTAAAGTTCAAATAGAATTCTGCATAATTTCCAAACCATATGAACCATAAAAACGAAATACTTACCTATTTTACAAATTATCAAGACCATGGATAAACAAATGAACCTACTAATTGTATTCAAATGTAAATATACTAGTATATATGCACTTGCATTGCAATATTTCATAAATTATTATTATAAAGATTAAAAGCCATTTGTTTTAGTTATTATATTTTTTATTAATATTACTTATGAAGACGGACAGTTGCTTTAATTTTTCTAAATTTATTATTATATTAAGTATTATTATATCTCTACTATTATTTAGGGGCTTCAAAACGGTTTAATCTTGAGCCGTTTAAGCCGTGTATATCATCAACCATTTTTTTTAAAAAAATATAATAAAATTTTAAAATTAACTATCTTTCTTATATTTTGTGTGGATAACCATACTCTCTCCTCACGTAAAAGAAAAATTAAAAATCAACCAATACTAGAATATATTTAAAATTAAAATTATGTTTAAACTAACTACATAATATTATCTAATTAAACACATAACCATAATTTTAAAAATAATCATAACAATCATATAAAAATTCTATTTAAAATATTCTAATATAATTTAAATTTTTATATACTTTATTAATATTATCATTGATTTTTTTTATACGTGCAACGTACGTAAAAATGACTAGTTGTTATATATATTATTTTAAATATGTATGCAAAACTATTTAGGAAGATCAAAGGATATATTCATTAATTACCTAAATTAGTAAACATATGCAAGAATATATTTTGAAAGAAAAATTACATGATGAATTGAAATGTTTTATAGTAGTATAAATAACTCTCTGTTGGCTGTGTGTGTGTGTTTTCACACAGCACTAATGCAAAACCAATTTCTCATTCCTTAGTCCCACATCGGCTGGGAGGCATTTCTAGTGAATGCTTTTATTAGCTTTCACTCCATGCTCCTTTGCGGTCTAGTGGGGAGAGCCTGTGGGCCACACGCGCGCCGCCGCCGCCGTCCTGTTCGGTTCGGCGCGCGTAACGGGCACGGGTGCACGTCCACATCTGCGGGCGCCGAATGTCGATCCGAATTGCTCTTCGGGATCGGGCTGAGGTCCAAAACTCTTTTTTGCTATTTGTTTTATTTCTCATTTCTTTGACTAATTCCTCCGATTTTTTCTGTACACGTTGGAACTGTTGGGTTGAGGTCCGCTTCTTTTGCTCCCATTTTATGCACGTCCACACGTTCCTCCGTGGAGTTACCAACGGATAGAACCTTTGCTACCTATATATTTCGGTCTCATTTCTCTGAGAAAAACACAGAAAAATTGCCTCTTCTCTCTCTCACTCTGCTGTTCTCTTCTCCGGTGTACTCTTCCTTCCGCTTCTGGGCAAGGCTAAGTTCGGGTCGATCTCTCGACGTTATGTGCGACAGCGAGAAGCCGGTGATACCGGAGGTTTTACCACTAGGAGAATTTGAGAAAAGTCTGCACATAAGACCTCGGATCAACTCTTAGGGCAGTGCGTTCAGCGCGACTTCCCCATAGGCCGGTAACTTTGTTCTAATTTATTTTATTTTCTTGTTTCAAGTTTGCAGAAATCAAAGCATAAAGGAAATTTCGATTACAATCTAAGAGTTGAGACGTTTACTTTTGTAATTTTCCTAAAACTTAGTTTCTGCAACAGAACATTTTAATTTTTTCTGTTCTGTTAACACACGAAAAAGAATTGTTCAAAAAAAAAAAAATTTCTGTTCTGTTAACTTAGTTTCTGTTTCCTAAAACGTTTACTTTTGAAATCAAAGCCTTTTTTGCTCTGTTAACGCTCTTTCAAAAGGAAAAAGAAAAGGAAAAAAGAATTGTTCAGTTAACACTCTTTAAGGTTTTCTTAAGGCTACCTCTGTAGTATATTGTTCAGTTATTGGTAATGTGTTACAAAAGTTTTCTTTAACAACCAAGCTACAAATTATTGATCATTATATTGTTCTGTTACTTTGCTAGATCTATTACCAATTGACACCTTTGTTGAATGCTTAGTTAGAAATCTTGGTATCTTCAAGGGATAGTTCTTTGAACCATTATCTCTAGAGCCCCTGTCAAATTATTGAGTACTTGCATTATTATTTTTGCAGACTTTAGACTGCTATACTTGTAACCATGACTGGAAAAGACGAGACTTCTACCGCTAAGCCAGCCAAGTTTGATGGCACCCACTTCAAGAGGTGGCAGAGTCAGATGAGATTCTGGCTCACCACTTTAGGACTGATGTCAGCCATTGATGGCTCCACACCCATCATCAATGATTCTGACGACACTGAGTCTGACATAGGAATGTCCAAAGCCTCCGGTACCTCCAAACCAAAAACCCCTAAGGATATAGACTTTCACTGCTTCCATCGAATTCTAAGCGCTTTATCTGATTCCCTTTATGATATATTCTTTGAATATAAAAGCGCTAAAGAACTTTGGGATGCTTTAGAAGATGAATACGCCTGTGATGATGCTGAAATTGAAAGATTCACTTCTTCAGCATTTAATAGGTATTTCATGGTAGATGACAAACCCATGAATGAACAAATCCATGAATTCCAAAAATATGTGAGGCACATTCAAGCTAAAGGTACCACCTTCTCTGCTGAACATAAGATAGCTTGCCTAATAGATAAGCTCCCTCCTTCTTGGTCTGATATAAAAAGGGATCTCACTCATACCCAAGGTGACCTTACTTTTGTTGAAGTCTTGAAGAAAATTAGAACTGAAGAACAGCTTAGACTAAGGTCTAACCCTAAGACTGAGACTAAGGCTAAGGTAAACCTAGTAGAGTCACCCCCTCATAAACCTAAGCCTAGTAATCCTCTCAAACCCAAGAAGAACTTCGTCAAGAAGAAGCTTAACTTTCAGCAAAACCACAAGAACCGTCACCACCAGCAAAACCACAGACCTAGAAATGTCAGTCAGACTCAGGATCAAAAGAAATTTTGTTTGGTGTGTGGTAGGACAAACCATCTATCCTTCAACTGTTTCCAGAGGAAGAAGGAACCTATTAAGACTCCCTATAAGGGGAAAGGTCCAGCCAAACCTGAAGCCAACATGATTCTGGATGGATCTTCTGTTTCCTTCAGGTCTGTGACTTACCAACCTTTAGTTAATATTTCTTACCATTCTGATGACTGGTGGTTGGATTCTGGAGCTAATGTTCATGTTTCATTTGATCGCTCCTGTTTTTCAAACTATCAGGAATCATGTGGAGGAGGCATAACCCTAGGAGATGGCTCTACGGCACAGATTGTAGGAAGAGAGAGAATAGATCTGAAGATGACATCAGAAAAAATTCTGCCTCTTCATGATGTTCTTCGTGTGCCGACTGTTAGAAGAAATTTAGTTAGTGGCTCTCTTCTTGTAGCATCTGGATACAAGATTGTTATGGAAGCCAATAAAGTTGTTTTTTCTAAGAATGAGTCCTTTGTTGGAAAAGGATTTGTAAAGGATGGTCTTTTTATTCTCGGCACTATTAATAAAATGTCAAACCCTTCTCATGTTGTTTCCAATATAGAATCTTCTAATGTTTGGCATGGTAGATTAGGGCATGTGAACCTGGGTTCCCTTAGAAGGATGATGAACCTAAATCTTATTCCCAAATCTCTTGTGGATAATAAAGACAAGTGTGAGACTTGTGTTCAAGCCAAACATTCTAGACTATTTTTCAAATCTGTAGAAAGGAATTCTGATATTCTAGAACTAGTTCATAGTGATGTTTGTGATTCAAATAGGGTTCTGACTCGAGGCGGTAGGAAATACTTTGTCACATTTATAGATGATTGTTCGAAGTATTGCTATACCTACCTTCTCAAAACCAAAGAAGTTTGGGGATGTCTAGCAAAAGTTGGAATTCCTGAACCAAAAAAGAGAAAGATTGGACCCAAGACCGTAGATGCTGTGTTCATAGGATATGCCTTAGATAGCAATGCCAATAGATTTCTAGTGACTAATTCTGAAGTAAATGAAATCTCCAACAATACCATCATAGAAGCTAGAGATGCAGTTTACTTTGTGAATATATTCCCTTTTAAGAATAGATTTTCTTCCAACCCCTCAAGTCCTTCCCTAGCTCCTTCTACAAGTTCCCACTGCCAACCTGAACAAGACTTAGAACCTAGAAGGAGTAAAAGAGGAAGGATTGAAAGGAATTTGGGGGAAGACTTCTTCACTTATTTGATAGAGGGTGATCCCTCAACTTACGAAGAAGCAATATCTTCCCCTGATGCTCCTTTCTGGAAAGAAGCCATTATCAATGAATACAACTCTATTATGGAGAACAATACCTGGTATTTAGCAGACCTACCTTTAGGTAGTAAACCTATAGGTTGTAAGTGGATCTTCAAAAAGAAACTTAGAGCTGACGGTACTATAGAAAAATACAAAGCTAGATTAGTAGCCAAGGGTTTCACTCAGAAAAAAGGACTAGATTATTTTGACACCTATTCTTCTGTAGCTAGGATTGCTTCTATTAGAACCCTTCTAGCCTTAGCTTCCATTCATAACATACTGATTCACCAAATGGACGTAAAGACAGCCTTTTTGAATGGTGATCTAGAAAAAAAAATCTACATGGAGCAACCTGAAGGCTTTATTGCTAAAGGTTAAGAAAAGAAAGTTTGCAGATTAGTAAAAGCACTTTATGGCCTAAAGCAAGCTCCCAAGCAATGGCACAACAAATTTGATAAAGTGATTGTAGAATATGGTTTCTTACCAAATGAGTATGACAAGTGTATATATTCTAAAAACTCTGGTGGAAGTTGTGTCATTTTATGCTTGTATGTAGATGATATTCTCATTTTAGGATCGACACTTGAGTTGATAAATAATACTAAAGATTATTTATCTAGCAATTTTGACATGAAAGACCTAGGTTGAGCCAACCTGATTCTAGGAATGCAAGTATCCAGATCCAAAGAGGGCTATACTTTATCCTTAGTACATTCTATTGAGAAAATGCTAAGGAAATTTGATTACATTGATAAGAAGCATGCTCCTACTCCCTTTGACAGTAGTATCATTCTCAAGAAGAACGAAAGTTCACCTGTAGAACAACATAGATACTCTCAGATGATAGGTTCTCTTATGTATATAACAAATAGAACCAGACCTGATATTGCATTTGCTGTTGGAAGACTTAGTAGATATACTTCTAACCCAAATCGATCTCATTGGACTACATTAGAAAGAGTATTTAGATATCTTAAGGATAATATAGATTATAAACTTCATTATTCTAGACACCCTGATATCATAGAAGGTTATTCAGATGCAAACTGGATAACTGACTCCCATGATGTGAAATCCACAACTGGATATGTTTTTATCCTATGAGGAGCTGCGATATCTTGGGGATCTTGTAAACAAACTATCATAGCTAGGAGTACTATGGACTCTGAAATGATAGCTCTGGATACTACTTGTACAGAAGCTGAATGGCTCAGAAATTTGATTATGCATATACCTGTTTCTATTATTCATGTTCCTGCTATTTCAATAAACTGTGATAATAAATCTGTTATAGAACTACTAAAGCATGATTCTGTGAATACTAAGATGAACAGGCACCTACAGCTGCTCTTCAAGTCAATCAAGAGCCTATTAGGCAAATATGTGGTTCTTGACTATATAAAGTCAGAAAAGAACCTTGCAGACCACTTGACAAAGGGTCTGTCTAGGACATTGATCCTAGAATCATCGAGGGGGATGGGATTAAGCCCATAAATAAGTCACCAGCAGTGGCAACCCAACCGAGTCTGACTGGAGATCCCAAGAAGCCGGTTCAATAGGTAGAAACAAGCTGGACTTCGGTGACTTTTATGGAACACTGACTTAGAGATTAAATTCTCATAAACTAATGCCCAGGTGGCTGTACGAGGTTGTACAATGATATCCCATCCCTATGGTGACAATGTTCCAGTGTGATCTGGTTAGGATGAGTTTTAAAACTCTTAATAGGTCCAAGCATTATTTTGCAGGGTTGACTCTGATCACCAACCCTTGGAGGACTTACTTATATAAGAGGTCGTGAAGGCCGCGACTATGAGACAGGGCGATCTCAGACAACTCTTATGAATTTGGTATAAGTGCGCATGGCCATTCAAAGCGCCACCCGATAGACCCAAGAACCTCTAGCGTACTATGTGTGCTAATCTCTGAATCTGGTTCAAGAAGTCTGATTCAAGGCATAGTCCATCAAGCACTTCTTCAGATAAAGGATTAGTCACTACGTGAGATTCAAGGATGCGGTCCATCTCATTTATGCATAGTATACACTTGCCCAGATTTCTCTATCACTAATTCTTATAGTTGTTATCTTTGTCTTCGGATCTTGGTTTTGGGGGGGGGGGGGAGATTGTTGGCTGTGTGTGTGTGTTTTCACACAGCACTAATGCAAAACCAATTTCTCATTCCTTAGTCCCACATCGGCTGGGAGGCATTTCTAGTGAATGCTTTTATTAGCTTTCACTCCATGCTCCTTTGCGGTCTAGTGGGGAGAGCCTGTGGGCCACACGCGCGCCGCCGCCGCTGTCCGGCCCGGCTCGGCTCGGTTCGGTTCGGCGCGCGTAACGGGCACGGGTGCACGTCCACATCTGCGGGCGCCGAATGTCGATCCGAATTGCTCTTCGGGATCGAGCTGAGGTCCAAAACTCCTTTTTGCTATTTGTTTTATTTCTCATTTCTTTGACTAATTCCTCCGGTTTTTTCTGTACACGTTGGAACTGTTGGGTTGAGGTTCGCTTCTTTTGCTCCCATTTTATGCGCGTCCACACGTTCCTCCGTGGAGTTACCAACGGATAGAACCTTTGCTACCTATATATTTTGGTCTCATTTCTCTGAGAAAAACACAGAAAAATTGCCTCTTCTCTCTCTCACTCTGCTGTTCTCTTCTCCGGTGTACTCTTCCTTCCGCTTCTGGGCAAGGCTAAGTTCGGGTCGATCTCTCGACGTTGTGTGCGACAGCGAGAAGCCGGTGATACCGGAGGTTTTACCACTAGGAGAATCTGAGAAAAGTCTGCACATAAGACCTCGGATCAACTCTTAGGACAGTGCGTTCAGCGCGACTTTCCCATAGGCCGGTAACTTTGTTCTAGTTTATTTTATTTTCTTGTTTCAAGTTTGCAGAAATCAAAGCGTAAAGAAAATTTCGATTACACTCTCCACATTTAATATATAATTTTATAATTATAATGGAGTAATAGGAACTTTAGTATGGTACTAGAGTTTGATATAACATGTGAATCTAGATGTATGCATTTTTTATTTATTTTAGATTTTAGGTAGATTTAGATATCTGTTTGACCTGACCCAATTAAGAATTATCGGCCATGTTCAAATTTATGGTCGAGCTATTAATATTCCAACATGGAAAGTTCACGGAACAACTATAATCCTTTTTTTTAATTAAGGATGAACATCGGGAAGGAGGGGGAGGGGGAGGGGAATTGTCGTCCCAATAACTTATGTGCCAATTTTGTCCCCCTCTTATAAATACAATATATAATCTATTTAAAATACTAATATATTTTTATTTAAAAAATTAAGTAATTATGGATATCAAAAATTGTATTTATAGAAAAGGAACAAAATTGACACATAAGTTGTTGGGACATCAGATCAGCTATCATTGTATAAAGATTCGAAGAAGAAAATATATATGTACTCTAAGGCCGATTTAGACATGTTATGGGCTCTAACCCGATTAAGAATTATGGACCATACTCAAATATACGGTCGAGCTATCATAGTCTCGTCATTAATACTCTATCGGACATTTAGTTGATAAAGGTTGATAAGTTCATTTTTGTTCACCCATAAAAACTAGAGTATTTATTTTCTCTCCAATAAAAAATTGATACATGTCAAATCCATTCAATATAAACCACTTTGGAAGTGGTTTTGTACGCCATCTCTAATAAAAAATTTCTAAGGTAGAAATTTATTTTGGAAAAAAATACTTCTTTCAATGGTGGATTCTATACCAATTTATATCCTAGGTGGCATTGATGTAGGATGAAGAATTTCTATGAGAATTTCTACATCTAAAAACTCTAGTAAAAATTTTTCATCTCTCATACCAATTAATATTGGACCCCACACCATTAAATTGAACCATTTATTTTATGATACATATGATAGAAATAGAAAACAATTGGAGAGTATATTTTGTGTATGCAAATTTAATGTAGAAACTCTACATAGATTTTCATAAAGTACAATGACAAGTAGAATATAAATCTAATTTTAGAAATCTCCATCGGAGATGGACTAAACGTTTAAGGTGATTTTAACTAAAGAAATTGACACATGTAAATTTTTGTTGGAGGGTGAACAAACATTCTAGTTTTAGTGGATGAGCAAAAATTACTAAGAGAGAGGACATTTTTCACAACAAACAAAGCAAATTGCACAAATTTATTGTGCCATTCAACCAAAAAGAAAAAGTGCCGGCAAGCAAGCTAAAATAACTCGGCTAGCTTAGCTCCAGTCAATGGCTAAAAGAAAGCCTTACGCATTGATGACAGGCAAACAAAAGTATAATTCCCTCGTGCTTGCCGAATATTCTCACGGTGTCATTTTCCATACTGGCCCCACCCCACGCGCCTCACGTAAATGTGAATGTGATTTGTGACCGGTGCAATGTTTTAAAAACCGTACCGGACCGGACCGGACCGGCCGGTTGAACCGGTTCAATCGTGAACTGGCAGTTTTTTCGTCCGGTTCAGCATTGATCCAGTATTTTGTAAAAAACTGATATTTTTATAAAAATAGTGTTCATAAGAGATTAACTCACTGGTTGAACCACTGGTTGAACCTGTTTGATCCAATCCAGTGTCTTGGCCGGGTCAAACTTCTGTCCGGTTTTTAAAACATTGGACCGGTGCTTCCCCACTTCCTTTTCCCAAACCCATTCAATCCTCATGTTCTTTCTTATCAAATATAACCCATCCATCAATTCGTAATTACATAATAAGGTCAATAAATTAGAAGGGACCATTTTGACAAGAAAAAAGTTAAATCATTTTTTTTTCATTTTAAGTCCTTGAACCTCCAAAAGTTTAATTTGGAAGCTTCAATCTCACATCTCACACAGTTCCTTATTTGCCACTAAAGAATAGCATGATCAAAACTATAACTAAAACATCTTAGCAAGCAATTATGCTTTTACTTTTATTCTATTTGAAGATAAGTAGGATGAAAAGATTAAAAAATTAAATTGGCACATATTTTAAATTTTAGGTCTCGTTTGGTTTACAGAATCATCGGATTGGAAAAAAAAAGTAATTACTTTACTATGTTTGGGTGTCAAAGGAATTGAGGAGGAAAGAAAAGTGATTCCTAATGAAAGTAAAATTAGGGAGAAAAAAAATGATTTTATCCATCTAAGTAAGGAATCACTTTTCCATATTGAAGTATTCACTTTCCTTTCCAAACTTCTTGGCATTTTCAAACATCGAAAAATAAAATCAATGGAAATTGTAATTTTCCAAAGGAAAGAAAAATGACAAGAAATTGATTTCCTTTCCCTTCCATTCCGCGAACCAAACGAGGCCTTAGTTTCATTTCTGGTGTGTCACGATCTTATTTTTTTATACACGTTAAATTAATCTAGAAATTGCTGAGAAACTCAATTACGGAGTTGGTTTATATGAAAAATCCACCCGCAAGATGGGTTTTATGAAATGTCTAGAATTATATATTTTCACGTTAAATATTCCAATATTTCCTTTAGATGCACTGTATTTACAAAATTGCTATTTTGATAATACCATAACTACCTTTCGCACAAACTCAGATTTGGTTTGCGATTCTCGTCTTCTTTTTCTTCTTCACGAGAGATCTGAATTTCATTGCTCCTTTAGCAGAGATCGCAAAGATCGTTCGTAGTTCACTGTGTTTTTCTTCAGTCGAACTTCGATCATCGCTCATCATCATCATCATCATCATTGTCACGCCCCAGTATCAGAATACTGGGGGTAACTAGGCCAGCTACACCATATGAGGTATGCAAACGTCATACAGCGATCGTGCATGTTAAGAGACAAGGGGGTGCATTGTCACGTCCCAGAACCAGAATACTGGAGAGCGGGGGCAGACATAGCCAGCTACGTATAACGGAATGGAATTCACACCGCTATACGGTCACGGCTGTCTAGATATGTGAGGGTTTCACTACAATCCATCAGTCTCTTAAGGTCATAAAATAGCCTATTGTCTCAATCTCAACCAACTAATAATAGTTACAAGATGACAGACCACCAAATACACAATAGTAAGGCGTCCCATATATTATATATTCGGAATGATCATGAAGCTAGTCGTTACAAAATGTGAGGACTAGCAAGAGTTCAGTCATACATGATCAACCCCCGGGGCTTGTCAATCATGTTACAGCCCGTAGGCAGACAGTAAGTAAGTACAATCGAGCTAACACTTGCTCGTCGGCTAAACGCCTCAAAAGAATAATTTACAATATTACAGTGGGAGAACAAAAGAAATCCACTCGATGCCCTGGTTACGCCTGGTGACCACCATCGGACTGAAAAGCAGGGAGATCCTTTGGTGCTGCTCTGGTATCTGGCCATACAAAACCAGCTGGGTCAGACCCCACATAACAGTGGGCTGGAAATGTGCCCTACTCGTCGGCATGCTACAAGTCCAAACATTTGCGGCCGGGATAACGGGATCGCCTGTAACTGGAGAACATCTCTGCATGTCTAGTGAATTATACTAGTCATTAACCTTAGTCCATTTCAGTAGGTACTCTTGACCGTGGTACTCAGGAGTCCCCTCCTAGACATGATGCAAGACATGACTGGATTATTTGTACAAGCACAATCGCCCACGGTGTCCAGGTTACTTATACGGGTCAGGTCATGTCAGGTAGCCGTCGCAACAGCTGTTCAAGATATATCAGGTCAGGTTATCATGCCAAGTGTACTTTGTCAGGAGTGCGCCACGGCGGGCCACTATCATGTCATGTCAGTTTATCATTCAATCATGTCAATCAAGTTCAGGGTAAAAGGCGTAAGGATATAAAATAAGCGTAAAAATATACAATAAAGGGATTACAAGATATGGACAAATAGTAATAAAATAATAGTACACAGGGCTATTGGAGAGCCATGCGGCTCAGGAAGAACAGGTATATGCGGCTCAGGAAGATCGGTCCATGCGGCTGGATCAATGCGGGTCAAAAATCGAGCCCATGCGGCTCAGGTATATATGGAACTCATGCGGCTAGCGGGGGATGGGTCCATGCGGCTGGCTGACCAATCAAGTACATGCGGCCGGGGAGGAGCAACCTATGCGGCTGCGGGGAGCAATGACTATGCGGTCAAGGGAAGCAAACCCATGCGGCTGGGAAACTGCGGTCTATGCGGCTCGCGAGCGTTGAGTTCATGCGGCTCAGGGTTCAATCAAGGGTTCATGCGGCTAAAATAACCAATCAAGTCCATGCGGCCCGAGTTAAGTCACATACGGCTAAAATAATGGTCCTAAGTCATACGGCTGGGATTGAAAGTTCATGCGGCCGAGGATTAAACCTTCTTGCGACTGAGGAGTTAGTCCCTGCGCCATAGGCCATGCGACTAAACAGTGCAGCAAGGCTTATGCGGCAGGAAGGAAACTTGCCGCATAAAGACTATGCAGCAAAGTTCATGCGGCTATGAACAGTTCTTCTTCTCCATTCTTTCGAAGAGAAGAACTCTTCAAGCCATGGCTCCCAAGCTCCATGAACCTTTCATCCAGAGTCCAAATCCGAACTTCCATAGGTCAAAATAGGGCATAACGAAATGCTCTACAACATGGAACCATCAGAACTCGAAAATAACATGATTAAGTAGATCAAAACCCAAGAATCCGAAAATAATATAAATATAGATCTACAAGAATCTAGCCATGGAAAGTAAAAATGCCAAGTTCTAAAGTAAGTTAGAATGCTGTAAGGAAGAGAATGAAGCAATAAAATTGGAGTTCCTTCATGAAGCAAATTGTACTTGCCTAGACCTCTCTCTGGTAGGTAAGGAAGTAAATGAGGAAGAAGAAGATGATTAATGAAGAGAGAGAAAGGAAGAAGGGGGTTAATAAATGGAGATGGTGGTGGTAGGTAGGGGGTTCACCCCTATTGGTTCATGATGAACCAAGGCAAAACCAAGCCAAGCCGAACCAACCAAGGAATAAACCAAGCCAAGATAAACCAAGGTGAACCAAGTCAAGGCCAATAAACTCTCTCTCTAACAATTTAAACCAAATGAATTATGAAATAAACCAAGCCTCACTAATCCAAAAAAATAAACAAATGAACCATTAAAACCATTTAAACTATTAATGCCAATAAAACCAAGTCAATGCAAAATAAACCAAGATAACTAATCATGACTAAATAAAATATGGGTCCAAAACACGTATACGTACACTAAATACGTATCACGAATTTGGGATATTACATGCATGCTACAATCAAGTCTCATATGGTCTCACAGAGCATCTATGTCTCAATCAATCAAAACAAAAAGCAGTAAATAATGATCATATAAGACAAAACAGTAAGGCGTCCCCGACGTTTCATCAAAATAAATCATGGCCTAACTATACAAAATGATAAGCTAGTGCCGAGAGTCATAGGTACATAACCGTAGTCAGCTGCAGTCTGATTTAATTACAATTATGTAAAATAAAACTAATGTCTAGAACAGCCGGCTAAACAGATGTCGGTGGCTAAATGCCAAGTACAAAATAGAAGATATCAGAGCAGTGAAGAAGAAACCCACTCATGGTCCCTGGCGCCCATACTCCTGGTGTACACCATTGTTCGGGTAGAAGGCTGGATCCTCTGGTGCTGCTACGATATCTGCCAAACAAAATCAGCGGGATCAGACCCCGAATAGCAAGTACCACAAGGGAGCACAAAAGAGTGAGATAAAATCCAAGCATAATAATAATAATAATAATAATAATAATAATAATAATAATAATAATAAAAGGCTTCCGGTTGCAACCTCGGTCCACAGCCTGTCATAGCACGATAGACCAACCCAACAACCAAATAAGGACATGAGTTGGATCATGCACCATGACAGTCCATGTCCCTCGGCTACTAACGGAAGGTACAAGGCACAGTCAAGTCATTTTTCAAGCGGCTATTCATTCCTGCGACTTTCTATATTTGGCGGAGTTATCCCCGCGATACTGATTAAAAGGTATCCTCAGATCGTGTCAACCCAGCAGGGCTAGCCAAACCATTAGACATATAGCACATTGATTATGCACCGGTCCCCCGGAGGGCTACCGTGCTAAAACATATAACACATAGCTCGTAGAAGTCAGATATAGTCATCCGCTATAGGCGAATAAAACCATATCCGTGGCGGCCAACCCGACACGTCAGGACTGGACCTGGGGTGGCTAGTATGGCACGATCTCGGAATTCTTTCCACCCAATGCATCTACCAAGTTAGTTGCCTAGTTAATCCCTAGGTTATCCTCGGAGTTCACATGTCGTGGTCATATGCTCACTCCCTAGATGTCGTATATTGTACGAGTACCCCAAGAAGGGATCAGTACTGACTCATGGAGTCATACGTATGTACCCCTTTTTGGTGTAATGCAACACACAACACATATCACGTCATTGCTACCGACCATTCACTATGTAAATGCTGGACTTTTGGATGTACTGGCAGGTATCACGTAGGAACACTTAGCACATAGGGTGGCACCTCGGTGCTCACATAAATTGTACCGTAGTATACACATAGGTTAATCCAGCACTCGCATAGGTAGTCAGATCAGGAATGAGGACTAAGATACAAGGACGCATGCGACCGAGGGTTCATGCGGTCTGCGGGACACATGCGATCCGCAGGACGCATGCAGCCGAGGGGTGGCCCATGCAGGTCCGTCTTCGCAAATCATGCGAACTCGTGATAGTACTTAAGTTAGTTGTACTATTGCGAGCCTGCGACTAGAATATGCTCATTCACGAACAAGGATTAATTTAATTTAAAAAAATGGCTAGGATTAGGAGTCCCTTATACAAATTACCGATGGGTAGTTTAGGCCATACAATTTAGGGTGAATGTTATAGATTTTGATAGTTTGTCAGATCCCCATAGGTATACTATTACCTCATGATAGGGCGTTATGATCCAATGTGGATGGATTATTCACTTGGTGTGGCAGAGCTTCCTAGAAGTAATGGCCTAACCTAGACGAATTATTCAACTCATTCTCCTTGCCTCTTTAGATATTATCCTCACATCTTATTCCAAATTGCCTAATTAGTTCCTATTTTGCCTTAAGAATTATTATTTCTATATATTTTCTGATTATGTTATCCATGTACGAACCTCGAGTTAGTTCCGATTCAAGTTTTTCCCCAATGGTTGAATACACATGAAATAGATGTTAGAGTGTTCGTATCTCCTTGTCTTCAGTTATTTCCTCCATGTTCAATCTTTTGTAGGGGTTATGACTGATAGGACAAATATTTACGCTGTGTCATGGTCAATTTGTTTGAATATCTAGAAGCTCAGGGATTTTTTGCAGATATAGTTAAAGAAATATTAGTTAACTCATAATGGCAGGACAACAGCGCACTGTCGCCATTTATTTGAATTATGGATTCACTGCGGCCAGCAGCGCACTGGCGAGACACGACCCCTAGAGTTGAGATGAGATTAGAAAAATATCGGTTATAGAATACACCCGTTTTTTTTAAACGGATACGAGACGTGTCCAAGCCAGCCTACGCCGCAGTGTCGACGGTAGAACGCTGTCACGGCCATAAAGATCAAAATCACAAATAATACTCATTCACAAAAATTAATTTAATTTACAAAGAGCACAAATTTTACTTTTGCAGAAAACATAAACTTGTACAATTATAGAATGACTACCACTCAACTATCTAGCTAGTCTCTAAGCTCATGTCTGCAAGTATCCCCGTATCTTCTATGCTAAGTGAATCCACGGCTAACCTGAAAATGTTGGTTTTCAGTCAGGAATGGAACGAGCACAATTCACTGAATGCAATTTCAAATAAAGAAAATGACTATAAGGCAAATGTTAGTCATCAATCTGAGTTTTGAAAATAACAGTAAAACCGTAAAAAAAAATCAATAGTAATAAATAGACCCATATACTTTCCACCGTTAGAAGTACCCTTGATATGTGATCGGTCTCGGGACAATTATGCGACACTGTCTACACTGTCTAAAGTTATACTATCTACACTGTCTAAGTTACACTGTCTACACTGTCTAAGTTACACTGTCTACACTGTCTAAGTTACACTGTCTACAGAAAATATTGTAATAAAGAAACACTGTCTATAAAATAATAATCACGATCTACACAATTTAAATACAGTAATAATCATGGTCTACACTGTCTACTTTGTAATAAATAAATCACTGTCTACACCGTCTACAAGAAATCACTGTCTACACTGTCTACAAGAAATAATGAATCACTGTCTACACTGTCTACACTGTCTAAGGTCATATCACACATCGTTGGTACTTCTCTTTCCCGACTCAACAATTTATACTAGAAAATAATCACATAACCAATCAATGAAATATAGTGAAAATCAATATCGAAATGCAGACAATAAACTGTACTCGCCTGTGGTCCTGTGCTGGTGAAACCGATGATCTGAGCCACTCAGTATGCTACAATAGTCAAAACCCATACAACAGTCCCCGAAAGCTGAAATAAACAATACCAATTATCTCAGAATAGTCCAATTAGCTAGGATTGCCTGTCCTTACGTTCAATTCTGGACACAGGAGCAAAACGATAATTTTGGGCCAAAACGGTATCCGCCGTTGGACCCACTTTGTACCGAAAAGCGTGCCAGAGTCAATGGTCTCTAAAGTCGTCAAACTATATATCTACGGATCCAGTTTTCTGATACGAACCCAACCGTATGTCCAAAGTTGGATTCCGGCGGGCCGTGCACAAAATCGCCCGTTGAGTGGGACCGTGGGGCCCACAAAACGGTGATTTTATCAACGGTCTCAGAATCGGACCAAACTTGGCATACATGACCAGAAAAACGATACGGTCCTGATGGCGCAAGTTTTGTCTCGATCTGACGAGCGTGCACAAAGTAATTAGAGAATTTGCAAAGTGCACGATACGGGGAATTTCGACGGATACGCATCAAATTCGTCGCGCACACGCGACCAATTTGAATTCTGTCAAAGCCCACACGACCACGAAACTGTTACGCAGCTTTCGATGTCTTCGGTGAGCGACCACGTCGCCCAAAATGGCGGGACGCACGTCGCGTGGATGAGTTTTTCTAGTTTTTAACTATTTTAGATAATAGTTTTTGGTCAACTTCTATCCCGATTTAAACAGCGTACAATAGCCAAGTAAATAAACTAATTACTGGGTTTTGATCATGGTTAGGTTGTCTATAAATCTCTTCAAGTTGATTTTCAAAACTGTCAAAGGTTTTGCCAATAAACGCCTTCCAATACAGCCCCACGACAGTTCGTTCGGGTTCTATTTTTGACAGATTTTACGTCGATTTCTCGTCGAATTATCGGACAATATGGTTCGTATAATCTAAAACTAACTAGCGGATGTTGAAGTCGGTCAGGTTGGCTATTCCTAGGAGTTTATAGATCGACATTCGATCGAGTAGTCGTCGAGAAAAATGGGGAGGAAATGGGGTACCTGCTGCAATGGTTGCTGCTGTTGATTGCTGTCAAGCGCTGTTGCGCACGCGCGCTCCGGCGTGTCGTGGCCGTGGTCGGCCGTGCCACGGCGGCGACAGTTCAGGCGACCAAGGAGAGGTCGCCAGGAGGAGGTTGGTGCGGCTTTGGGGGAAGGAAGTGGCTAGGGTTTTAGGGTTTTCGGTTTTCTCTGATCTCTGCTTGCGTCGATATATGTATACACCTACTTCTCTGTTACAAGTATGGGTCGGGGTGGTTAGCCCTGGGCCTTGGGCCGAGCTGGGAGATTTATAGGATCAGGGTCCTGGGAAAATTAAAAGCTCGGGTTGGGATGGAGCTTTACTGCACAGCTGGCTGGTTTGGGGGCTTGGGATAAGCTCGGGTTCGAGCTGGGGTGTTGCTGGGAAATTCCTGGGGTTGGGATATTTTTATATGGGCTGGAATGGTCTCGTATGGGCTGGAAATGGGAAGCTTCGAGCTGGTTTGGGTTTTAGTTGTTTAAGTGTATTTGTTTCCAAGCCCAAAATAGATTATATATTTATGTATCTATATATGTATATACGTTCACGTATATATATACGCATACAAATATACTTACCAATATATTTTATATATATACAATATACACATATACGAATATATATATATATATATATACATATATATATATATATATATATATATATATATATATATATATATACATATCTTATACGCACACAAATACATTTATATATATTTGACAATAGATAGTATAACCAATAAAATAATAATATTAATTAACAATCATAATAAATAATAATAATAATATTCCAAAAAATTTCGGAAAGGGGAGCTACATCATGTCGCCGGACTCATGCGGCCAAACTGCATGCGGTCAAACTCATACGGCCAAAGACTCATGCGGCCAGACTCATACGGCCAAAGACTCATGCGGCCAAACTGTTCATCTTCTCCAAAATCCGATAAAGATGGCCAGGGAACCCATGAACTTCAAACTTGCACAACTCGACAAATAAAACGAAATCTAACTTTTCAAAGGTCAAATTTGGGTAAAATGAAATGCTCTACCACATGGAACAACTATATTTTGAAAACAAGCAAGTTTAATAGATAAAACTAAGGAAAATAAAAAATGACATAAACTTAGATTCACAAGAATCTATCCATCAAAATCGAAAACACCAAGTACTAAACTTGTAGAGCATGATGAGAAGAACAATATAGACAAATAATATCACAAAAAAAAATCAAGGATAAAAATGCACAAATCTCCACTTTTGAGCAAGTTGTACTTGCCGAATGGTCTGCTTGAGGAAAATAAATGAAAGAGTGAATGAGGAGAGAGAGTGAGGAAGAAAATATATATAAGATTTGGGTTGGCTTAAGAAAACCCTAATCTCTAAACATGCTATTAACCATATGACTAATGACATATTAATGCTACATGATACAACTAATTAAATTATTTAAATAAAATCTTAACCATAATACGGTTCAGATACCTTATCATCGAAATAGTAAACCACGCCTACAACCAGACAATGACAAGGGGTGGCATACTAATTCGCGACGAGATACTGTTCTATGCCATTGTAAGCCCCTATTTTTCAAAATTTATTTAAATTAATGTTAATTAATTATTAATGTCATTTTTAGCCTTAAAATAATTCATTATAATTATTAGGAATTTTTTACAATTTTTAAATGATTTTTAAAGCTTAGAATATCAATTTGCAATTTTCTAAAATGTTTTAATTGACTTTTGCAATTAATTACAATGTTTAAATATCGTTTTGCAAATTCTTAATTGTTATGTGCAAATTTTATTTGTACATAAACTGTACGGGATGGGTTATGCAAATTACTAATTGCATTTAGTCTCAGGAGGGACCTATGTGTAAATAGTTAATTACCTAGGGACCCTAGTGTTAATTTTCCTTTCACCCACCCCGACCACCATCGACGTCCCCAGCCCCATTTCTTCCCCAAACCCCTAGCCGTAACCCTAACTCCGGTGACCCCCCGTCCAGCCCCAAACGACGGTCGCCATCCCCATCCACCACCGTCGACGTGTACGTCGCAGCAAGGCGAATCGATCGCCACCGGAGCGCCACCGCCCCGACCGCTCCTCCGTCGTCCAGCGCTCGACAAACCCCCCCTTCGACGTCGAACACGTGAGTAACAGGACTCAAATCGTGTCGTACGTGTCTCGAATCCACGTATGTGGTTCGCCAGGACACGGGGACCCTAGTCCAGTACTTGGACACGTAAATTGATGCTCGTGCATGTCGTGCATAGCACGGACACGTAGATTCCTGTGTCCCTAACTGTCCGGATACAGGATTGATTTTATTATTTTTTTATATATTAACTAACTAAAACCTAAATAAAACTAACCTAAGCCTAATCCTAACAATCAGGCCAAGTTGGCCTACTGGCCAGCGGCTGCAGTAATAAGCGTGCCCCTTCCCCAGCCCGAGTTCAAGCCCCCCTTGCTGTTCTGTTATTTCTTTTTCTTTTTGTTTTTCTTTTGTTTTTTATTATTATATATATATATATATATATATATATATTTATATATTATATATATATATATATATATTATATATATATATATATATATATATATATATATATATATATATATATATATATATATATATATATATATACTGTATATAAGCAGTATTTTTATACATATAGATATATTCTTATATTAGTAAAGTTTTATATATATATTTGTATTTATATACATATATGTATATATGTATATATTTTCATGTGTATATATATTATTATATATATACTATTATATATATGTATACAATATTTGTATATATATATACTTTATAACTGAGTATTTTCTTATATATATATATATATATATATATATATATATATATATATATATATATATATATATATATATATATACATACATATATATATATATATATATATATATATATATATATATATATATATATATATATATATATATATATGTATTTTTAACATATGTATGTATATATCCACTATGTATAATTTTACCTTATTAAAATATTAATATTTATTTTGCACTTTTACCACTTTGTATTTTTGGGTGTATTTAAATTACTGCAACCATTTGGTGTCCAAGCCTAGCATGGGTTTTTGGGTCCAAATGTGTTTTCACACATTCAAGACCTGTACAAGTCATATTGGACTTGATTCATGGCCTTGGGTCCTGTATTTGAACTTTGGTTCAAACTATGTACATGGACAAAATACGCAGATAATTAATTATTTAATTTCAGATTGTGTGCAATGCTGTTTTTGAATTTCTAAAAATACTTAAAAGTACTGTTAAAATTCTGGAAAAATAGTATTTAGATACTATGTTAATTTAGCTAATTTAGTATAATTTTTATAGAATTTAATTTACAGTTTTGCCACTAGTTTGGCATATGAAACCAAAACTTATTTTCTGTATACTTAGAAAAACTGATTTTTATAAAATACTTGTACTGGTTAATAAATTCCAGAAAAATTATAATAAATTTCTATAATTAACAAGGATCATTTTGGTACTTTATTTTATGTAAAATTAAGCTTTTTGTCTATCTCAAAAATTGTTGGAACCCAATGTTCATTTGATTTATTTATTGAATAATTACGACTTGCAACTTTTTGTGCTACTTTGAGTTTTAGCCGTATTGAACCTCACCCCTCACTAGTGTAAAGACCCTAGAAAGTTAGTAAAGTAGTGTGTCACCCCACATTGATCTCCTATGCTAAAATTATCATTTTGGCTAGGTGCCCAGTCACAAGTCGTGTTGCACCAATTAGTGTCCTAGTGTTTTAGCTTAGTGTAAAAAAACTAAGTTTATGTATTTATTTCTACAGTGACGAGTTACCAGACATCTATAGCACTTTTATCGCAGCTTGCTTTGCTAGAGGCAAGTACTTTCTACAAACTTTACATACTGTTACATAAATGAACTGCTAATCCAACCATGTTAAATGTTGATCCTTGGGGTAGCAAGTTAAAATATCACATGTTGTACTTTCTATTACTACCATGCTTAGAACAGTCTTTATGTATCTCTCACATGATTAGAACCTGGGTTATGGGAAAACTGATAGTAGCGTACGTGATCATGCCCCCTTTATCGTACCGAGCAAAGTTTTATTTTATATGTTACTGCGCCGTAGGCTATTATCCCGTATTTTTGTACGGAGGTACACCTATGCTTGTACACTTGTACGTATGTATATTTCATTTACATATGCCCCTGCACATTGTACATCTATTGACCGATCACGTACCTGCTACAGTTTTAAACATTACATATACATCTGTCTCTATGACATATGTGTCCTTGCCATGATAGATTGTGTGATGCCATGTTTTCAGTTATTCCTCTTATGTTCATTTTCATGTTTCATATGCTAGTTTGTTAGATTCAATACTTGCTTCCGTCCTGACAGGATAACGTTGTAGGTGTCCTTACTGAGGAGGAGTTACTCTGCGACTCATATTATGGAAATACTACCAAAGACCCGACTTTGCCATACGAGGATGTTCCTGCGGGGAGACTCGTCTAGTTTGCATAGCTATTTGGGATATTTAGTGTAGTCATGTATTAGGCTACATATTTTATAACTGGACATGTATCCAGTTTTACATTTCAGATCACTTGTACTTTGGACTTATTTCTATATATGAGACGACTTTTGTGTTTGGAGCATTTATGACTTTTATTCACTTATAGAACTGTTAGCACATTTAGTCTTATCCCGTTGTCTTTAGAACAGCTTACTACGTTTTATCTCAAGCGTAGGCTGGACATGGCTCGGCCCGACCCAACAATTTGGGTAGCGGGTCGTGACAACCATGGTCATTTACAAATACATGATACATACAATCAAGATACAGGTGCCAGATATCATATACAGAAAAATTAAAAATTTACGTATTTCGGGAACGGGGAGTGACAATCATCATCATCATCATCAACATCTTCCTGAAGAGATTTGAAATTTTCTAGCGATTAGGTCAATTGTGGAGAGAAGATCTTCTTCTTCTTTTCCATAAGAGTTAGCATCGTTTTGAAAGAAGAATAAAACTCTTTATTCCTGACAATTTTTTTTACAAAAAAATAAAAAAAATAGGTTTCTGTCAACTATTCTCCATCATTCTCTGTGATTTTAACACAAAGAATTGATTCTCCGTAATTTTAACTCGGAGAATGACCATTCTCCGTGATTTTAACACGGGGGATGGTCATTCTCCGTAATTTTAACGAAGAATGGCCATTCTCCGTGATTTCTAATATGGAGAATGACCATTCTCCGTGTTAAAACCACGGAGAATGGCCATTCTCCGTGCTAAAAAATGGTCATTCTCCGTCATTTTAACACGAAGAAATGACAATTCTCCGTGGGTTTAACACGGAGAATGACCATTCTCCGTGTTAAAATGACGGATAATGGTTGTAATTTTAAGAACGGAGAATGACAATCCATGGTTTTAACACGGAGAATGACCATTCTCCTGCATTTTAACAAGGAGAATGGCCATTCTCCGTGATATTAACACGGAGAATGACCATTCTTCGTGATTTTAACACGAGGAATGGTCATTCACCGTGATTTTAAGGTGATTTCTAATACGGAGAATGACCATTCTTCGTGTTAAAACCACGGAGAATGGACATTCTCCCTCATTTTAGCACGGATGGTCATTCTCCGTCATTTTAATACGAAGAATGATCATTCTCCTGTATTTTAACAAAGAGAATGGCCATTCTCCGTGATATTAACACGAAGAATTGTCATTCTCCGTGATATTACCATGGAGAATGGTCATTCTCTGTCATTTTAACACGGAGAATGACCATTCTCCGTCATTTTAACACGGAGAATGGTCATTCTCCGTGATTTTAAGAACGAAAAACAACCTTCTCCGTAATTTCTAATACGGAGAATGGTGGTCATTCTCCGTGTTAAAACCACAGAGAATGGTCTTTCTCCGTGTTAAAATGACGGAGAATGGACATTCTTTGTCATTTTAGCACGAAGAATGGTCATTCTCCGTCATTTTAACACGGAGAATGGTCATTCTCTTGCATTTTAACAAGGAGAATAACCATTCTCCGTGATATTAACTCGGAGAATTGCCATTCTCCGTGATATTGCCACGGAGAATGGCCATTCTCCTGTATTTTATGGCCAGTTGAAACTTTGGAGGGCTATAACTTTTGACTGGGAAGGTCGAAACGAGGCCCGGTTTGCCGCAACATGAGCGTATTTTCGAGGAACCTTAGAAACGTTCACACCGTTTGTCGGCCTTTCAAAATTTTAGAATCGCAAAAAAAAAATGATGTTTGGACCCCCATTTTAACATTTTTACCGTTTGTCGGCCTTTCCGAAATTTTTCGACGAATTTTTGAAGGAAGGTTTGAAGATTTTGGAGGAGAAAACCTAGATTCGAAACTGAACGGCGTATGGAAGAAGAGAAGTATCGAAACGTTTTTTTTTAAGAGTATGGTTGGGGGTTGTTTTCAATAAATTAGAAGGGCAAAAAAGTCATTCAGAACCCCCTTTATATATTTTTCGCTAATTTTGGGCACATGATGAAATGTTATTTTGCGATGGATTTGACATAACTTTTACAATTTTTGGACATTTCATAAATTTTCCCAATTGACTGTCCTTGTCGCACGCTATTACAATATCTTGTCTTTCCAAATCAGACCGACAATACCCAAATGCGTCAATTTTATTATACGAACACTACAAATTAAATATAAATTGATTATTAATAAATAAAAAAATAAATAAAAAAATATACATACATATATATATATATATATATATATATATATATATATATATATATATATATATATATATATATATATATATATATATATATATATACACACAAATGACCTCTAGCCTAGTGGTTAAGAGATACATGCGGTCTGACTGGTCAGGAGATCGATTCCCGGTGGGAGCGTTCGCCACAATTACAATATATATATATATATATATATTCTACTATATAATAGGAAAACTTAGGTGGTGAAACTTTTAAATTCCGAAAATACCCTTGCATACTTATACTAATTAAAAATATTTTATTAATTTTAATAATGACAACTTAGTAATTAGGAAGACTACTCTTTGGTCTTCCTAAAAAGTTTTCCTAAACTAATTAAAAAATATTAAAATACGTACAAGACACGTGCATATATATATATATATATATATATATATATATATATATATATATATATATATATATATATATATATATATATATATATTACTTTGATTTTACTCACGCATAAGTAAAGTCTATGAAAGTATCTATGCATCGACGAATAAATTAAGAACACAAGGCATATTCACCAATGCAAGGTATGAAGAAAAGGATATGCCTTTCTAACTTTGGCTTGTTCTCACTCTCTTTGGGTTCAAGGTGTGACCCGGGCTGGTCCTGGTTGGACCGTCCCAAAAAATTTTTTGGGCCCAACCGGACTTGGTTCGGTCCCAGCCCGGATAGGTGGCAGCAGCGGGTCGGGACTGGCCTGGTCCGGCCCGGTTCGAAGGATCTGAGCCCAGTCCGGCCCAATGACCCGGCTGGGTCGGGCCGGTTCGCGGGCGGGCGGGCCGGGTTCAGGCCGGTCCAGCGGCCCGGTCCGGTCAATTTTTTTCTTCCAATTTTCGGTTCACCTCGGACCGGTCCGGGCCGAGTTTGGGCGGGCCTAACTGGGCCGGGCCAGCGCGGGCCGACCGTTTGATTTTTTAAAAAAAAGACAGGCTAGTCCGGGCGAACTTCGGCTCGGTTTATTGAACCCAGTCTGGACCGGTAGTGCAACGGACTTGGATGGTTGCGGGCTTGGACAGGCCCGACCGGACTTTGGGGTTGCGGACTTGGACGGGCTCGGGCCGGTCCGCAGGTCAACGGGACCGGATCAAACCCTGACTTTGGGTCTAAAATTAACTTAAAAATATGATTATAAGAACAGTAATAATAATAGCATGGAAATTGGAAAGGAGTGACACTGTCAGAAAAATTGATGGAGAGAGAGGCATATTCCTAGTATTGTTCCTTTTTTGACAGAGAGAGGCTTATGTTGTCCAAGTGACCTATGAAGGGACTTTTGACTTGTGTGGACATCTTTCTCCCTCTCCCCCATGCTAATAAATGATCGGGTGGGACTTGCCGCAATTTATAAGGAGTTAACAGAGACGTGGCATCTGTGGGGTCCACATATGATCTTCAAGAAAATTTCTTTCGGATTCTGCTGTCCCAAAATATAATTTATAAATTATTTTCACTTTCAAAAAAAAAAAAAAAAAAAAAAAAGACTAATTAGTGTTTAGACCATCTGTTTTAAACCAGTTTAGAGTTTAAGTCCTCACATGTCCAATTAAAAAATTTAGACCCTAAATTTTTTTTTTCCTATTATACTTTCCCTTCTTGTTTGATAATGAAAATTTCATATATAGGTTAGGGAGGATATAATGGAAAAAGAACACAAAAATAAATAAAAATCTAGGATCTAAATTCTATAATTGGACATGTGAAGGCTTAAACTCTAATCTGATATAAAATTCAGGATCTAAACACTAATTAATCCTAAAAAATTATAAAAGGTTGTGAGTGTTATTTTTTTTATTATTATAAAAGTAGTAGAACTCATATTTTTCATAGGAGAGAGGGATTTGGAAAACCATATTTGAAAACAATGTATTCCATCCCTTTCGGATTGGCCCAATCAATCAAATGATCAAGTTGGTCGGATGCGTTCCTTCCAACTTTGCTCGCAGAAAAATTGATCATCAAAATGGGTAGGAACCGGGTTCTCTTTGATCCGACCAAACAAAACAACTAGCAAAACAACCAGAGATAATAACATAACTCATATCGGATAAATAATCCACTTTTATATAAATATAAGATTACTGAACTCGAGTGGCTCTTGTGGATACCTAGAAGAGATAGAAGACCACGGCTGGGTGGTGGAAGATCAGTTGATTGAACCACGGGGATGTATTATTTTTTTATTTATTTAGTGGAAGTTGGGAACAATGGACCCAATAGACATGCAATACAGCGTGCACAAAGTTCTGTGCGTATGGCCGGACATCTAAAAAATAATATTTCTAACATTGGATCCTCATAATTGTGTATTGGGTGTGAAAGCCATTGAGTTGGGTTTGGTCTGAGTCGCTAAGGAAAATTGGTAAGGCTCGGACCGAATTAGCGGCGATGCCCAAATAAATCCAACACAAATTCAAGCCCAAAATGGTCCGCGACCCAGGCTCGCAGGCCTGGGTCGGGGGGTTGGCTAGGCCCATCTTAGCATTGTCCATTTTTCTGTCCCTATAAATAGTGCAAGCCCAATAATTTGAACCTCTTTCCTCTTTATGCACACCTCACTTATGTTAAGAACTTTCTTCACAGGTATTATTCTTTTCTTCACGAGTATGGATGAATGTACTCTATATCTACTTATTTTCTAGTGTATTATTCTTATGTCTTTTTGGAAAATTATAACCCATGCACATTCTAAATTTAATCTTTAGGCCAAATTAATACTTTGGTCTTTTATATTTTTGGAAATTATAATTTCCAATCATTTTTATTATTTTTCTTTTAGGTGTTTGAAAATGTACGAAAAATGGAAGAATGTAAGAAAATTTGAATAATTGGGGGGTGATAAAATGAATCCATGGGATGAGTGGTGGAACCATTTCTTCCACTATTGTCAAATCAATTTTCTTTTCTTTACATTTCCTTTGGCATCCTAAATTTCTAAATCTTCTATATTCTAAATTTCCTTCTTATACCTCATTTGGTTCGCAAAAAAGAAAGAAAAAGAAATCAATTTTTTGCTCTTTCATTTCCTTTGAAAAATTACAATTTTCATCAATTTTTCTTTCCGTTGTTTGGAAAGGTCCGAAAAAATGGAAGAATAAGTGTATAAATGGGAATGAGAAAGTGAATCAATGGAGTGAGTAGGAAATGAATAACCTTCTTGGCTTGGTGGACTGTCTCGAGATCAAACCGCGAGAGAGATATCGGTGTGTGCAATATAGTATGTAGAATGTCTCATATTGCACAAAAAAACTTAGATTAATTTTACGAATATTTTTTCATCAGAATTTGTTTTTACGGATCTCAATTGATATTTCTTTATGCTTACCCCTAACTTTAAACATCGTTAAGTTGTTAGATTTAATATAGTGTATTTTACTTACATTTATATGTGTTTTTAAAAAAAAATTTAAATGTATATTTGTATTACAAAATTATTTTGGAAATAATAGTATACAATATTTTAAATAAAATTTGTTCTTAGATGGTAAATATTTATTGTACATAAAAATGTAAATACATTTATTTTTTAGATGATAAATATTTCTTGTACTTGAATAATGTAATTATTAGTGGTCAATAATTATGTCCATAGCAATTGTATAACTTGTATGCTTTTAGTATATTTTAATAGTAAATTAATTAAGCACATTTTGATAGATACAAGGTTATGAATGATACTTTCGGAACATGGTGAAGCTTATAAATTTTTATATTATATATCAGATCAATAGTATATAAGATAAGATATGAAGTTAAATGTGCTTATAACTTCCTTAGAGCATCCACTGTTTGAGAGGCTTCAATTGCTATATATTGACTTTAATCAAATCTTGTAATACTTGAAGGATGTAGTGGCCACTTGTCTATATTTAAAAATGGCTAGAAAGATAAGAACATCCACAGTGGGAGATATTTTAAGTGCTATATTTTGACTTTTGTTAAATTTTGTAGCACTTGAAGGCTGCAACGGGCACTTGTCCATACTTAAAAATTGCAAGAAAGCTAAGAGACACTACAAATTTGGAGTGTGTCATCGCTCCGCTACATTAATTTTTTGGCCCGCTAAATTAATTGTTCTTACCAAACAAGAAGAAAAATAAAAAAGAAAAAATAGGGAGAAAAATCTTACCAAACAGGAAAGAAGAATAAAGAGAAAAAAGGTAAAGTATTTAATTTTGGAGTATTTGTTTGGAGTGTACCATTGTGTGCCACTATAAAGGAGACACTCAAAAAATAATAATTTACACTGTTTTTAATAATTTGAAGTATGTGTTTGGAGTGTATCCACTGTGGATGCTCTAAGAGACGCTCTAGATTTGGTGGATGCCATAGTTCCGCTACATTAATTTTTGGGTCCACAAAGATTAACCGTTCTCACTAAACAAGGAATAGAAATAAAGAGAAAATAGAGGGAGAATAAATTTTACCAAACGCGAAAGAAAAATAAAGATAAAAAAGAGGTCGCTAATTTGTAGTATATCATTGTGTGTTAATATCAAGGAGACATTCCAAAAGTAATAATTTACACAAATTTTAATAATTTGGAGTATGTGTTTGAAGTGTCTCCACTGTGGATACTCTTATGGGGCCAAAAAAAATTGTATTACTTGGAAATCTTCATATGGTCATTCACTCACCAATAACATTCCACTACTAATTTATATATGCTCAACCTTTGTAAAAAAGAGACATTCCACTACCAAAATAAGTGGTTTTAGCGACGCCCAAAAACGTCGCTAAAACAATAAAATCCGTCGCTAATATGAAGCACCGACGCAATTACCGACGTTTAAGTTTTGTCGCCGTTTCCTTAGTCGTTGATTACAAAAACGTCGCTGAACGTCGCAATTACCGACATCCAGCGACGTAACTGTACGTCGGTGAGTTCTCGATGTCTACCGTCGTGTCGTCGGTATATTAGCGACGTATATGTAGTCGCTACACGTCGGTGAAGTCCTGGAATAATTCCCGACGTCTACCGTCGTTTCGTCGGTAATATAGCGACGTGAATGTAGTCGCTAGACGTCGGTAAAGGTCCTGGATAATACCGACACTCACCGACGTTTAAACGTCGGAAAAACGTCGGAGACCTGTACATTTTTTTGCAGCTAGTCGTCGGTAAACGTCGAAAAAGCGTCGGAGACCTGTACTTTTTTTGCAGTTAGTCGTCGGTAAATGTCGGAAAAACGTCGGAAAAATGTATTTTTTGCAGCTTGTCGTCGGTAAACGTCGGAAAATGACGTCGATAAACGTCAGTAAGCGTCGCTAAACGTCGCTAAAATTGTAAAAAAAATAAAAAAATAAAACACAGATTCTATATTACCACTCACAATTCAAGATGCTACACATATAGGTACACATTCAAATCCCCACTCACAATTCCAAATCACAGCGCATTCAAACCCCCACTCACAATTCAAGATGCTACACATATAGCTTTAATCTAAGTTAATTAACATCCAATCCAAACACAATTAACATTTATCGACGAAGGAATTAACATCCAATCCAAACATCCAATCCAAACAAGTCACAAGTCAAATCGATACAAACACAATTAACATCTAAATCCAAACATCCAATCATAAGTCACAAACATATGATGATACAAACACAAACAAAAGTCCTAACTAGGACTACTAGTGATCTGGTGCAGGAGGGGCACCGCCGCGACGAAGGGATAACAACTCCTCATACTCCGCAAGTGAAATCGATACAGATGGAGCGCCAGGCTGTGACGTCGGTGGAGTCGGTGTCGAAGAAGAAGGCGGTGGAGGCGGCGGAGTCGACGACGATGAAGGCGCACCCAGAGTACCAGCATGCTCCAACGCTGTAAGTCGCTGGTTGTATGAATCCATGATAGATAACATTCTACCACTGCTCTGGACCATCGAATCCTGCGCCAATCTCACCGTCTCGGCCATGGTCACCTGTCCTGTCTGCAACTCCGTCACCGTGCGCTCTAACCCTCCAACGGTGCGCTCTGTCCTCTTAGTCGTCTCCACGAGCCCCATAATGCCGCGGTCGAGCGCATCCAATCGTGCTATCAGCGCAGGATCGTCCGTAGGGTGCTGAGACTGCTGCTCGATCCGTCGTAGCAGGTCGTCACGGAGAGACTCCATCATCTGGTGGACTCGGGCAGACTCCTGGGACGGCTGTGGACCATGCACACTAGCAGGAGATGTCCTAGAGGACTGGGTCGCAACTAGGGCGCCATAGGATCCCGTACCGTAGTACGTACCCCTATGGAGGCCACCAGCGGCGGTCATCCACAGCTCGTCCGCCGACGGAGCTTGAGTGGGCTGCGAGGAAGTACCGGCCACTCCTGCATCAGGTGCACTAGCAGTCGCCCGTTCCCGCAGCCTCTGATACTCGGCCTAGAAAGTATGGATAGTACTCTATGATTTCTAATTTCTAATTAATGTACTTATTTTTACTAACTTCATGAATATTTATTTGCATCATATTTACTAAGTTATATTAAAATTGACACGAAGTATTAAATTAAGATAACGTATTGTAATACTTACATAGGTCTGCTCGGCCCTCTCGTCAATAAGGACTCCGCCCTTCCGATGGGTGGCCAGGAAGACGGTCACCATGTCGGCGTTACCGACCTTCCTTACCTGTAATTAAATATATTATCTTAGTAATAATTTATCGGATTTGCATTAAAATAATATTTCTAAAAGAGAAAGACATACCAGACGACGGAAATGTTCCGTCATCGGAATCGACCCACCGCACCACTTCAAGGCATGTTGCCTAGCCGCCTTAGCCTTCTCCGACTTCTCCTTGTACCTTGGCTCGTTGAATCGAGCCTTCATCGCATTCCACTGATCAGGGGTGATCCAACCTTTGATCGGCTTTCCGGCACGATCACGTTCCTTCTGATCATTAATAGAGTCGCGGATCAGCTTAGCAGCGACGTAAGGAAACATCCCCTCGATCAGCTCGGCCCGGTGCGGTGGATAGTAAAACATATCCTAGAACAGTACGAAACCAAATATTTATCAGTTATATATAATATGCATAAATTAAATGATTCATGTTAAAAACAAATCTATTTTAACCTTGAAGCGCGTAAATCAGTAGTTCTTCCTTTCGTCTGGAGCATCAGAGTAGTTAATCCAGGGACCACCATAATTATGCCTCAGCATATCGCCTAGGCGTCTCTGTACCCCTGGAGGACGATATCTATACAGACATATTATATTCATGAAAAAAGTTAATTTATGATAAAAACAGAAAAAAAAAATCATAAACCAAAATAGCTACTTTGTACCGTCGGCCCAGATCTCCGTCCTCCCCTCCTCCGGAGGTGCGCACGCATCATCTTCATGATGCTGGTCGGCCGTCGGCGCATCCTCCTCCATCGGCTCATCGGTCGTCTTCATCGTCGTATTAGCAGTAGGAACGCTAGACGGGTGAGCACTCTCATTAGGCCTGGAACTACTCGTCCCAGGAGACAATCCATGTGGCATCGTCCCAGGAGGCCCAGCTACTGGCCGATACGGCGGAGTAATCGGCGACGAGGATCCAGAGCCGGTATCAGTAGGAGGTACCGAAGGAGGACCTCTACCAGTACCTATAGGAGGACCTCGCCGTCCTCCTGGTCGGTACCTTCCGCGACGACCTGCCATACCTGATAACAACATTGGATAATACAACAAATTAATAATAGAGACTAGAAATATGAAAGTACAACAAAGACAAGATAATAACCAAGACAACATATGATGATACATTCTACAAGAATCATCTAAGTCCAGATAAGTACATCTCTTTCAATCATCTTCAGAATAATCATCTTGTTCGTCTTCCTCGACCTCATCTTCCTCTTCCTCCTCATCTTCACTTTCGTCTTCACCTTCGTCGGCTTCGTCTTCCTCTTCGGATAATTCTACATCTTCTACATTATGTGTCGTGTAATGCGTAACTTCCGTGGAGTCCACATCGATAATATTGGTTACAGGAGGTAGCTCGTCCTCCTGGTAAGCTTTTTCATCAACATCAAAAGTATCTCTAGCTTTAGTCTTGCATACTGCCCACCAGTCAGACTTCGTTGCTCCTCGTCTCGGATAAGCTGTGAAGTACACGAGCTGAGCCTGAGTTGCTAGGACAAACGGTTCGTAGCCTTGATATCTACGCTTGTAGTTTATATCCACAAGACCATGCTTGTCAATTTTTCAGCCTTGATTTTCAATCGGATCGAACCATTCACACTTGAACAACACGATCTTTGCAGGTTCTCTGCCATAATTATATGACAACTCCACAATCTCTCGCAAGATGCCAAAGAAATCATTTCCTGGATCGACGTCTTTGTAGTTCGAAGACTTGATACACAAACAACTTTTCTTCGTGGAATCAAGATCCAGGAAGCTGTCTCTGATCGGAGCATTTGTCGACTTGAACCGAAAGCCATTGACACAATAACTTGGCCATGTTTTAACAAAAGTAATTGGTCCCTTGGCAAGAGTTCTAATTAATTCAATCTCGGGTGAAATTAGACGATCGACCTGAATATCAAAGAAGAGATAATAAGTTATTTATTGCGCAGTTGCATTAGAAGAGGCCAGTAAATATTACCGAGCTGCTTACATATTCGCTCAACCAAGAAGGAAAATGACGTCTCATTTTTTGTTCTAATTCTTCGTCTGTTAGGTAGGGTCTAACCAGCCTCAACTCATCATTATATGTGCTGGAAAACAACGAAGCATTAGAACGATTATAGTACAATAATATTAGCTTATACTATTACATTGAGATGACGTAAACTCATCATTCCTTACTTACCCCTCTAGTTTCTCCACTTCATCCTCGTCGCAATTGAGTAATACATACAACTGAGCAGCCCTTAGCTCTTCGTCATTCAAATATCTCTTCTTCATTTTCCCCGAAGGCTTTCCGGACGCATTGAATACTTTCAGTATTCCATCATTAAATTCTTGATATCCGTCGTAGTTTCTCGGAGCCCTCGTTCTATTCGTAGCAACATGAGGTTTGAAATAGGAGGAGCAGAAATTTGTAATCTCCTCGAGAATATAGGCTTCACAAATAGAACCCTCGACCCGAGCCTTATTTTTTACCTTTCTTTTTAGGTGATTCAAATGTCGCTCGAACGGGTACATCCATCGATATTCGACGGGTCCACCAACACGTGCCTCGTAGGAAAGATGAATCGGCAAATGCTCCATAGAGTCGAAGAATCCAGGAGGAAACACCCTCTCTAGCTTGCACAGTGTTACCGCAATGTCCTTCTCTTGCTTTTCTAGACGATCAACGAGCAATTTCTTAGAACAAAGGTCCCTGAAGAATATGCTAAGCTCCGTCAATGGATCCCAAACTGCCTGCGGTAAGAATTCCCGAAATACAATCGGAATTAACCGTTCCATGAATACGTGACAATCATGGCTCTTCATACCTGTCAGTTTGTTCTCCTTGAGGTCGACGCATCTTCTCAAGTTTGAAACATACCCATCTGGAAATTTCAGACCTTGAATCCACCTACAAAGCCTCACTTTATCCTCCTTCTCCAGTGAGAAAATTGCCTTAGGCTGCTTCAACTTCCCATTCCCGTCCTCTATCAAATGCAATGCAGGACGTCTACATATTTCTTTCAAGTCCAATCTAGCCTTAGGATTGTCTTTCGTCTTCCCCTTTACGTCCATTACAGTATTAATTATGTTGTCAAACACATTCTTCTCGATATGCATGACATCAAGGTTATGTCTAATCAGATTGGTGCTCCAGTATGGCAGATCCCAGAATATACTCCTCTTCGTCCAGTTATGAGTGCGACCAAATCCGTCACACTTGTAGCCCGTAGCAGGCTGCTCAATAGCACTTGGTAAATCTCTAACCTCCTTCCATATCGTGGCTCCGTACCACCTTGTCGGTGGATCACCCTTCTCCACAACGCCAGCACGAAAAGCATTCTTGTTCCTCCGGTACGGATGATCCTTCGGCAGGAATTGTCGATGATAATCGAAGAAGCACGGTTTGCCTCCGTGTTTCAAACGGAAAGCCTTAGTGTCGTCCATGCAATACGGACATGAAAGACGACCATGCGTGCTCCATCCAGATAACATTCCATAGGCCGAAAAGTCGTTGATGGTCCACATAAGTGCTGCCCGTATCTGAAAATTTTGTTTTCTAGATACATCGTACGTGTTGGAACCTACTTCCCACAGCTGATTCAACTCATCAATCAATGGCTGTAAATAAACATCGATGTTCCTTTTCGGATGGTTCGGACCTGGGATAATAACGGTGAGGAACATATATGGAGTCTTCATGCACATCCAAGACGGTAGATTGTACGGGGTGACGATCACAGGCCAACACGAATACTGGGATCCCGAAAGTCCGAATGGGGTAAAACCGTCAGAGCAGAGACCCAATCTAACATTACGCGGATCAGAAGCAAAATCTGGATACTCTCGATCAAAGTGCTTCCATGCTTCTCCATCAGATGGGTGATCCAACACTCCTTCGGTATGTTCCCGCTTATGGCAACTCATGTTTTCTGCAGTTTCCTTCACCATAAACAACCGCTGCAAACGCGGCATCAACGACAAGTAGTGCATCGAAGAGGTAGGCTTCCTGGCAACGACAGACTTTCCTCTACCACAGGCCTTGTAGCGATCGACACCACAAAATCTGCAGGCGTCTTCATCCTTGTCGTCTTTGTAGTACAACATGCACCCGTTGCGACAGGCATCGATTTTTTCATATCCCATCCAGAGCGATCTAACCATCCTCTTAGACCGGTAGAAGTCTTTAGGCAACTTCGCACCCTCAGGCAATATTTCTATAAGCAACTCCATAATACGGTTGTAGCAATCTTGCGACATGTTAAAATCGGACTTGATGCTCAACAATCTTGTAACCACCTCCAACGGTGAATGATCCTCACAACCAGGATATAATAGAGTCCTTGTATTCTCCAGCAACTCCATGAACTGTGCAGCATCGGGGTTCGATGCCTCCTCAGGTGCATCATGATCATCCGGATCGAAACTAGGCCCGGCCGCATCGAAAACCATGTTCACCAACCCATCGTCGTAAGGAGCGTTGTTGTGGACATCCACATAAGGCTCGTACTCCGATGCTAAAGACACAAGTTCTCCGTGCTCGCTCCACTGATAGTAATTCGGCGTGAAACCCTTCGAGTACAAATGATACGTGACATCCACTTCTGGATGATATTTCAAGTTGCGACATCTCACACACGGACATTTAATTTTGGTACCGTCCATGTACTGAGGGAACGCCTTGGCAAACTGCAGGAACTGGTGTACACCCTCTATGAATTCATCCCGCACACCGCACATGTCATCAGGATGACGGTTGTACATCCAAGTACGATTCCGCAGATAGTAATTCAGCTCCATAATTCTGTAAGATAGATACATCAAGGTAGTGAATGATATGCAAGTGTCAAAGCTTTTTCGATGGATTGCATTTATCTTTTCATCCATTCATTCATGCATTGCATTTATCTTTTCAGTTTTGTATATCATTACCTACTATTATACATGTATTTATCTTTTTATCCATTCATTCATGCATTGCATTTATCTTTTCGATCAACAATCTAGTAAAACAAGGCTAAACTAGGTCAATAAGACAACATCTTGGGTTACATTGGTCAACTGGATTACATTGGATGTGAAAATCTGTATCGTAAGACAAACTAAACATAATTAGTATATAATCATGTAACTGGTGGATCCGCTAGCTAGTAAGCCGGATGTACTTAATATCAGAGAGTATCAGATTAGTATCAGTATATAGGTTAGGTAGACCGTATCAAACGCATATCGGAATAGTAGGCCGAATAGGAGGCCGAGATAGTCGAATGAGAAGAAGGGAAGAAGGGAGGAGCAGATGGGTCCAGAGCCATGGTGGAGGAGGAGAAGTAACATGAGAGCAGTTTCCGCCGTAACATCTCCTGGCTCTGCTGGCAACTGAAGTCCAGATGCTACAAAGGACGATCCTTCGCTGAAATCGACTACAACACCCATCAGTTCAAGTTCATTCCTAGATGAGTATATTCCAATGCCATAGAGGAAGGTCAACAAACTGATGGCTTCTATGGCATTGGAATCTACTCATATAGGAATGAACTTGAACTGATGGGTGTTGTAGTCGATTTCAGCGAAGGAGCGTCCTTTGTAGCATCTGGACTTCAGTTGCCAGCAGAGCCACAGGAGATGTTACGGCGGAAACTGCTCTCATGTTACTTCTCCTCCTCCACCATGGCTCTGGACCCATCTGCTCCTCCCTTCTTCCCTTCTTCTCATTCGACTATCTCAGCCTCCTATTCGGCCTACTATTCCGATACCGATACTTTGAACCTTGATCTTAACACAAACCTATATACTGATCGATACTAATCCGCTACGCCCGATACTAAGTATATACGGTCGATACTGATAGCGATAGTCCGATACCGATAGCGATAGTCCGATACCGATAGTTCGATCGATACCGATAGTTCGATACCAATAGCGATAGTCCGATACCGATAGCGATAGTTCGATACCGATAGCGATAGTCCGATACAGATACACATGGACCTACATATCTATATATCACTAGTAGCCATACTCCTCTACATACTACTCTACACTAGGATCTAGTAACCATATACTAAGTCAAAATCTAGGGTTTGACTGAATATGGGTTAACTTTCTGGTCAAACTAAGTCAAAATCTAGGGTTTGGTCAAACCTAGACTAGTCAACAAGGTCACTTAGACTATTAAGTCAATTCTATGATATACTAACTCATAACTAACTATAGGCCAATATAACTAGGATATCCTAGGATACCATAATACTATATCATATATACATATCAAGGTATATATACCCAATGTCTATAGTCTAAACATATATCCCTTACAAGGACTCTCAAACACATTACATAGTGTAGCATCTCATTAGCCATATACCTATACTCTAATCCATTACCTACTCTATAACTCAACTGTTACCCACCATACTCTAAGAGCATCTCCAACCCTATTGTCTTGTTATATGTTGTGAATCATATGTGGCATTAGGCACAAGACAATGTCTTGTCTAGGTGGCAAGATTATATTGACAAATGACAATAAAGTAAGAAAATCTTCTCCAATGCAAAATGTTTACTTTTTTCAACTTGGAAGATAAAGTATTAAGATATTTACTTCTTTCCCAACTTTCAAGACAACTACTCATATTCTTTCTTTTTCCTAATATTTTTTATTCATAATTGATGACATGGAGAACAAGACATTGTCAAGTGCATTGTCTAGAACTAGACAACCAACTTCACAATGTCTTGTTTAATTTTTGCCACATAAGCTTCACAATTGACTTGACAATTGCATTGGAGAAGAACTTTTGAATAAAATTTTGTCATTCCTATGTGGCAACAACTTTTTTCCAAAGTCACAATAGGGTTGGAGATGCTCTAACTATCTACTTGCATTCACACACATTTATAGCAATATGTATAATATACTCACTAACATCTAACCCTCTCTTCCATTTGTTCCTTTAAATCAACACATATCTATATATAGATAGCCCAAATCTGTAAGGTATACAACCGGTTAGGGTTAGGGTTTACCTGACCGTCACGGCAAGGGGGAGCGACGACGGCGAGGGGGAGCGGCGGTGGAGGTGGCTGCCGGGAAGGAGTAGGAGGAGGAGCGGCGGTGGAGGTGCTCTGGCGAACGGCGGCGGTAGGGGGTCGGGTTCGGCGGGGGCTGCCGGGAAGGAGGAGGAGGAGGAGGAGGAGGAGGTGCTCTGGCGAACGGCGGCGGTAGGGGGTCGGGTTCGGCGGGGGCTGCCGGGAAGGAGGAGGAGGAGGAGGAGGAGGAGGTCGGAGAGGCGGTGGAGAAGGAGGCTGGGCGGTGGAGGAGGAGGCTGGACGGGGTCGGTGCTCGCGGCGGTCGGTGGGGGTCGCCGAGGGCGCGGTCGGACGGGGGTCGAGGGGACAGGGGTGCTCGGGGTCGGGAAATAATGGGGGGGGGGAAGGAAAATATTGGGGGGGGGGGGAAATGGGGGGAAGTGAAATCGAAACTGACCTATATTCGCACATTAGCGACGTAACATAAGCGCGTCGGTAACCGTCGCAACTTTATTGATATTAACGACGCCATAGTAAAAACGTCGCCAAACGTCGCTAATATCAATGATATTAGCGACGTTCACCGACATATCCGCGACGTGAGTTTTTCAATACGCAAACGTAGTTACTATACGACGCTGAACGTCGCTAGTAGTGACGTCTTGCGACGTCATAAGAAAACGTCGGTAAATTATTTTTTATCTGCGACGTTTTCGGAAAACGTCGCAAATTACGTCGGTAATATGACTTATTTTGGTAGTGTTCTCTCTGTACCTCTCTCTCTCTCTAGGGGTTCGACTCGGCGGGTTGGGTCGGACTTTAGCTCAACTCGAGCACAATCCAATGAAACATAAGTCTAGTCCAAGCCCAAGTCCAACGAGACATCGGGTTCAACATATAAAGTCCAAAATCGAGTCCGGACGAATAGAAAAAGAACGTAGGTTCTTGGGTTGGGTCGGATCCATCGAATTTATCGACCTCTAATATGATATATTAAACACATAATCAAATATCAATCAAGCCTCAAACATTAAAAAATACAAACTGAAATAAGATTTATGATAATAGCATATAATCCGAATCCATCACGATTTTTGATCGAATTCAAATATTAAACCTAAATTCGAACCCAAATAAGAGTATCTTTTAACCATAATCCAGCCCATTAACAAGTTAACCCGATTGAACTCCGAATTAGTCCATGTGAATTGCACTACTACCTTTTTTTCCCCACATATTCCTACTTTGCAAAAAAGATAAATCAGGTAATTTTTATCTAAATCTTGTAGTCGATAATTTTTATCTAAATCTTGTAGTCCATCTCTCCGAGCGGAGGATCGAACACAATTTCTACTTCATATTAACTACAATAGGTAGCCCTATTCAAAAATCAAACAAAAAAAACACAAAAAAAAAACACAAAAAAAACACACACCCCTACTACAATAGGTAGCCAATATCTACTTTCCACCTTTTACTCGTAATTTTTTCTTAATTAAAAACTAAAGTAGCCAATTCGTGGACTAGAAATAAGCAGTCGAACCGCTAACATCAGTCACAGAATAAAAACCACCACCTCCCACTTCGTTATGATCAACTTGGTGATTTAATGGTTCAACCACTAGTCAGCATGTAGCATCGTTATAAATTTATATCAAAAATAATATTTGTCATGCGCATGTGTACAGCACGGTGCATGCATAACCGAAGAGAAGGACGAGACGTCGCCACCATCCCCTCTGCTCTATCTCCCTTCTCCTGCTCCGTCGTCTCCTCCTCCTCCTCTTCCCTCTCTTCTCTATCGCTCCGTCGTCCTCCGTGCTGTACCGCCCTTCTCTGCAGGACACGTGCTCCGTGCGGTGAACACGAAGCCAATCAAATAATACGATTAAATTTATATTGGAGGTAGTGGGAGACCGACAAATGTCAAATCTATCAACACGTACCCTTAATAAATTGGAAGTTGAACTCATTTAATAAATTGAAGACCTTTACTTGTGAACACTTAAAATTTAGGGTCAATTTAATATTCTTGATAGAAATGTGTAAACATTGTGTCTTCGTGACAGCACTCCAAACGGACCCGGAAATAAGAGTTTGGGGGCCAAGAAAAAACCTTTCTTGGGTGGTTGCCCATGAAATGGGTTAGATGGGTAGTTAGCTATCCATTTCCATGACATTATAATATATTCTTCAATAATTTAAATTAATGTTTAACTAATAGTTTGTTATGTACAAAAGAGAGAAAATAAAAGATGGTCGAGATTAAGACATTTAAGTATATTTAATAGTTTATAACTATATGTATTCTTTTACTTAATTAACTCTCTCTTCCTCATGCTTTAATTATTCTGTCAATTATAATAGTTTGTCCCTTAATTTTATAGATAAAACTTAATTTTATTTTATTGTATTGTATATGTTTGTAATTAAATATTAAGTATATTTTTATTGTCTTGCACATGTTTTTTTACTCATTTATAAATTTAATTCATTTGAAATGAACTTTACTTTGATATTTTATTTACTATTATTTATCAGATAAAAAATAATTTAAAAAGTGTCGAGAGAGTGCGGATATACCCTAGTCACAATGCTAATCGTATAGGTCACCAGCTAGTCTATATAATAATATAATGCCTGTGGTTCGTATTACGTATCTTGGTATACGTGTGCGTATTTTATCTCGTATTGCATGTCTCCTTGCTTGGTTTATTGGGTATTTTCAATTGCTTGGCCATGGTTCATCTTGGTTCGGTGTGGCTTGTATTGGTTCGGCTTGGTTCGGTTGTGAACCACCCCCTACCTACCACCACCACTACCATTTATTAACTCATTCTCCTTTCTCTCTCTTCATTACTCTCCTTCTTTCCCACCATTAACTCCTCACCTACTTGAGAGAGAGAGGGAGAGCTTAGGTAAGTATATCTTGCTTCATGGAGGAACTCAAGATTTATTATTCTATTTTCTTCCTTGCAACATTCTAAGACTCTTTAGTGCTTGGCATTTTCAATTTCCATGGCTAAATTCTTGTAGATCTAAGTTTATTGTATTTTTGGATTCTTGGGTTTTGATCTACTTAATTTTTTTATTATCAAGTTCTGATGGTTCCATGTTGTAGAGAATTTCATTCTGCCCCATTTTGACCTATGGAAGTTCGGATTTGAACTCTGGATGATGGATTTATGGAGCTCGAAATCTTGGCCTCCATGGCTCTTCTTCTCGGATCAGTGGAGAAGAAAAACAGTACTTGACTTGACCGCATGACTATTTCATGTGGCTAGAATTCTCCCGAGCCGCATGGATAATCCAGTCGCATGCGCCATTGTTCGGATTCAGCCGCATGACTGGATGAACTCCTGGCCGCATAAGCCTTTCCATTCAGCCGCATGGCACTGCGCCTTCTAGCCGCATGAAGTCTACACTCTGCAGCCGCATAAGCTTGGGAAATTTCCAGCCGCATATAGCCTTTCTTACTTCAGCCGCATGCGCATCCATTTCTCCAGCCGCATATGCCCACTCCCCCGCTAGCCGCATATGCTCCATCTCCCTCCAGCCGCATAAGACTCAGCCTTATCCAGCCGCTTAAGGCCCAGAGATTTCTTCGCCGTATAAGGCCCAGAGATTTTCCAGCCGCATAAGGCCCATTCCCCCTTCAGTCGCATGAGCTCCTATATCCCCCGAGCCGCATGGATTTCTTTCCCCTGGCCGCATAAGACCTCCTTCCTCCAGCCGTATGAACCCGATTTCCCCCGCCAGCCGCATGAGCATTTCTCCTTACAGTCGCACGTGCCGAATTACCCCGAGCCGCATATGCCCATCCTTTCTCGGCCGCATGAACTTCTTTCCTGGCCGCATATGCCAGAGCTACCCTTGTATTTTGTGATTTAATTATTATTAATTAGGCTCATGACTTGTGACCCTCAGTGTAAGTTGGGTCTCTTGATGGAATGCTTGTGCTATGTTATTTTGTACATGTATCCCTGAACACGACAGTGACCCGTAGTGGTGCACTCTTGACAAGTAACATGATATGATGGTGGCCCGTCGTGACGTACTCCTGATAAGTAACCTGACATGATATATCTTGATAAGCTGTTGCGACGGCCACTTGACATGACAAGTATAAGTAACCTGGACACCGTGGGCGAATGTGCTTGTACAAATGAACCAGTATTGTCTTGCATCATGTCTAGGACAGGGACCTCTGAGTACCACGGTCAGGGGTGCCTACCAAATTGACTAAGGCTAATAACTAGAATAATTCACTAGTCATGAAGAGATTTTCCAGCTACAGGCGATTCCGTTACCTGGGCACGCTTGGGATCTGTAGTCTGCCGTCGAGTATGGTACATTTTCAGCACACTGTCATGTGTTGCACCCTCCAAGTCACTTAAGGGTACATGCGTTTCCTGAACGATGTACCCACTTGAATTCAACCCCTAATATTCGACCTGGATAACCTGGATGGTCTGCAGGGCTTGTGGCTGTGGAATAATCTCGCTGCATCTTGCTAGTAACTAGGCCTGTGATAACCCTAGTTAGTTAAAGTATCAAGCCGTACTTATTGCTTGACCGTGATTGTTGGGTGAGGCATAATCAGTCTAGTCTTGTCTTGATCCTGTACAAGATTGTTACATGACCTGATTTTCTTATATTATCTTGCCGATAAATGGGAGAAACCAAGTTCTGTTCAGATGAAGGGTTACAACCCCGGTCCTTGTTTGGTTTAAGGGTTGTAACTTGGGTATCTAAATGGTTCCATGGTTATCTGACCGTATATCCCCGTGATGCTCTATCTCTCCAGTTTTACTATATTATTATTATATTTTGTGCTAATTGCTGATTTTAGTTTCTAAGTGAAGCCTCCTTTGTGGCACCTGCTCTTTCTGGGATCTGACCAAGCTGATTTTGTATGGCCAGATACCGGAGCAGCTCCAGAGGATCTACCGACTTTCCAGCCCGATGGTGACCACCAGGCGTAACCAGGGCAACGAGTGGGTTATTTTGTTCTCCCACTTTATTGTACAAATATTCTTTTGAGGCGTTTAGCCGACGAGCACCTGTTTAGCTCGATTGTACTTTACTTACTGTCTGCCTACGGGCTGTAATATGATTGACAGATCCTAGGGTTGATCATGTATGACTAAACTCTTGCTAGTCCTCACATTTTGTAATGACTAGCTTCATGATCAGCTGAATATGTAATGTTTGGGACGCCTTACTATTGTATATTTGGTGATCTTACATCTTGTAACATTTACTTACTTGCTTGTAATTGAGACACTAGGCTTGTTCATGACCCTAAGAGACTGTTGGCTTGTAGTTAAACCCTCATGTATCTAGACAGCCGTGACCGTATAGCGAGGTGTGATGCACTTCTATATACGTAGCTGGCTATGTCTGCCCCCGCTCTCCAGTGTTCTGGTTCTGGATCGTGACAAATAAAGAACTAGTAAATGCACGTGCTTTGCACGTATAATAACGTACAATAATAATATTATCCAATTATAGTTAAATATCTCTTCTAACTCACGTGGTTAGGGTGCAAGGTAATTTTCTTGTTCGGTTGAGTTCGATTTTTCATGTTGACATTTTTTTACTTGTTTCAACAACTTTTTACATAATTTATTTATTTTTAAATAAAATGGACCGTGATATAATGACGGCTTAAACGGCTCACTTTTGAACCGTTTTGAAGCCTTATTATATAGTGAAAGATATTGGTGCTCTTGATTAAATTTATATAAGACATGGATGACCATGATTAAAATATCTAAACATATCCAATGGTTTAAAGTTCTCTCTCTCTCTCATTGTTTAATTATTCTGTCAATTAATTAATTGATGGTCCCACAGTTTTGTAGATAATTATTCTTAAATTGATTAATTGATTGATTCTCTGTTTAAAAATTAAATTGTATAAAAAATTACTAAATTCGAAATAATTTTTAGATATATTTTATTGTATATATTTTATTTGTTTATTATCTTATATGATTTATTTGTTTTGTATGTGCATTATTTTGATATTTTGTTTATTAGATAAAATAAAATATTAAAGGCACGAGTGACAGTACTAATGTTACCGATCACCAACTAGTCTATATAATAAAATATAACTTTAAGAGTATGCAAAGAATATTTGAAAGGTTTTCTCTAAGGGCACCACAAAAATTGCTTGGGGCAACCCTTACTTGGGGGCAGCCCAAGAAGGTGGAGAATTTGCTAGGGGGTACCTAAAATTTGCTTGGGGGCAGCCCAACCCCCCAAACCCTTCATTTCTTCTCATTACTCATTCTACACTCTCTCTCCCCAAAAAGAAAAAAAAAGAGCTCTCTCCCTCTCCCTCTCCCAAAACCCTAATTTTTTCTTCTCCACCACTCCACTCCCAATTCCTCCACCAAGATTTCTTCCACAACATTCGTAAATTCGAAGAGATGACACGCAAGTCAAAGCAACCGGAATCTAGGTACGTTCTTCTCTAATTTCTTCAAAAATTATGTACATTCTATTCAAAACCCTAGAATATTTTTAATTCTCTAATTTTTTTGATAAATTAGGTTTAGAATCTCTTTATGGTTCATGAAAGAAATTTTCGAACACAAGAAACCCATATTTTATCTTAAAATCCTAACCCTAGAACACGACAAACGAGCATGTCGTTTTTGGCCGTTCGGGTTGAATACAGTAGGACTGCCAGGCCTGTGGCAGTCCTAATGTAAATCAGGACTGCCACAGTCATGTCAGTCCTCTTGTAAAAGAGGACTGCCATGACTGTGGCAGTCCTGATTTATATTAGGACTGCCACAGGCCTGGCAGTCCTACTGTAATAAGATATGGGGGTGGGTAACTGCATGATTCTCATATGCGGGGGGTAACTGCATGTCCTATTTATGTTTCTATTATTTAATAACTGTATGTTGTCCTGCAGTCTACCGGCCGCTAACAAAAGAATACGGCCCACCGCGTCAAAGCGAAAGGAACGTGCGGGATGTCCTCTCGAACGTCCGCTAACAATTTTTGAACCGACGCCCCAAGCTCGGTCTCGGACGCCGCCACCGGCACACCAAGCTCGGTCGAAGCAACGAGCTCTGGATGTTTTTGTAAAGATATTTTTGTTGTTTGAAACTTGAAGGATATATTTGTTGTTTGGAAACTTAAGTTGTTGGGCAGACTTTTGAAGGATATGTAGTTGACACTTATGTTATTTTTTGAAGTTGGATATTTTGTCTGATATGTAGTTGTGATTTATGTTGTTATTTATGTACTTGTTGGATATGTAGTTGTCTGATATGTAGTTATTATTTACGTTTGGAAACTTAAGTTGTTGGCCAATTCCTGATATTCTTGATTTAGTATCAGGACTGCCAGCACCCTGACAGTCCTACACTTATGTAGGACTGCCAGGGTCTTGGCAGTCCTAATTGAAACCTTCTGTGATGAGAGTTTCAAAATGAAACTCTCTGTCACAGAGAGTTTCAAATAGGACTGTCAGTACCCTGGCAGTCCAACTTAAGTGTAGGACTGTCAGGGGGTGGCAGTCCTATTTATAACTCTCTGTGATGAGAGTTTGAAACAAAAACTCTCTGTCACAGAGAGTTTCAATTAGGACTGCCACCCTCCTGGCAGTCCTGTACAAAAGGAGGACTGCCAGGGTGCTGGCAGTCCTAATTGAAACTTCTTGTTATATAAATGGCCATTCTCCTGTGTTTTAGCACGGAGAATGGCCATTCTCGTGTAATTTAGCAAGAAGAATGGCCATTCTCCGTGTAATTTAGCACGAAGAATGGCTATCTGAACCAGTATCAGGACTGTCACCCCTAGCAGTCCTACATTGAATTAGGACTGCCAGCACCCTGTGTAGTGCCCCGTCCCTATATCGTGCCCCGTACTCTGTCTACGGGGTGCGCGAGAAAGGAACACTGTCGCTATCGATTCGGCCGGGACCGATAGGTCGGGATCGACCGAGTCAATCGAACGGGAATGATTGAATTAAGATCCATTCCTCGTTATGGAATGTCTTCTTCGGAACTAAGTCCCATATTCAGTGGGTTGCGCCTCGAGGATTGACTCTGCGGCTGAGTCGGGAGAGACCTCCCGTTGCTCTGCTTTTCACGCCGCTTGCGTTGGTTTTGGCTTTATTTTCTGAATACGTTTTCGTGAATATTTTTGATGGTTTTCATGGCTTGCATTTCGAACTCGCATTTCCTATCGAACTCCTTGAATAATGCAGTGTTCTAATCGGTTGCGTGTGCGATTTCAGGTAATCGCGTAGGCGGCGTCTAGCGCGACCAGCAAGTTCTCTCGCCGAAGTAAACTCAAGGTGAGTGGCTGACCCTTCTCTTCTCGACCCCCTTCCTAGGTAAATCGATAATGTTGTGCGAATGAAAGGATAAATGCAAGGGCACGAACACGAGAAAAAGGATTGAGTTTTCAAAGAGAATGTAGGCTATGTCTTAATAACTAAAAAGGAAAATATGTTTTCACACGGTTATGGACAACTTGTCGACAAGGCGATAGTTTCCTCGAGCGGCAACCCGAGGCCACGGGACCGTTTCGGCCTAGGAGAAAACAGGATATAGTCGTGCATAAGGTTTCAGCACAGGTTAAGCGGGGACTTGCAACGGAGCTAGCTACTTGCGTTGAAAGGATCTCGATTAACAAAGCTATACGTCCAGGATGGCTTGTGATGCCAGTGACCAATCACACGTGCACTTTGCACTTGATATAAAAAATGTTAACAATTGACAGGAAAGAACATGGTAAGTTTCCTAAGGCACGGCGCGGTTCGCCGTGGGTAAGTTTCAACGTAAATTTTATTATGCTTGTCATATGCTTGTTGAAATTCATTAGGATGGTTAGAAACATTCATACTCTAAGTCATATAAACTCTTCAACCAAATGAGAGCTTGGAACTTAAATAGCCACGCACCAGTACAAAGTGTAATATACTGATCCTCTCTCTCCACGCAGGTACCCCGAACTACGAAGGGCGTGCCACTTGAAACTCAAGGCGATGTGAACCCTTTTGAAGCTTCGTCCGCGTGTGAAGGCTTGTGTTCTGGATTCCTTTTGAAGAAGACCCGCACTCAGTCCAAAAGAAAAGATGGCGGCTCGACTTTCCGCGATAGCAGATGGAAATGTGTAACGATTTTTGCTTGTATAAAGTGGTATAATGTATGGAACGACTATCTCATCAGTGTTCGTTTTGTAAGTCGAGTCATGTTGTAGCCCGCACGGCAATGATTGTAAAGTAGTCAATGTAAATGAAATGTTAATATCAATAAAAAGTCTACTTCTATTTCAATTGTGTCAATCAATTTCTCTGCGTACTCTAACTTGATATTGTATTTCGGATAACCTTATGAATATGCCTTGTGCGATTGCAATTTAGGTTCGCACGGCATCACGCCCGGGGGACCACTATCGATTCTACGGAATCGGGGCGTGACATAATGGTATCAGAGCACGGCTTTACATCCTTTGATCTCATATCGATGAGATAAGTTGTTCCATACAATGAATCCGTAATAATTTGTGACTGATGCGTTTGCCTTCGTATCACAGAAGTGACGGAACCCACGGCCGAGCAAGAACAGAGCGCTTCTAGCGGCTGTAGTAGTTCGCATCGATCGTGGGGCGGACCTTCTAACGATACCATCGAAAGGATGCTGCGCATGATGGAGGCATAGCAAAACCAGTCCGAGAACCGATATCAACAGACGGAGGAACGGCAGGCCCAGTTCGAAGCTCGCTTCGACGCACACGCGAAACTTCAACAAAAGCAGCTGGATACCCTGCAGCAGATCGTCCAAACAATGGCGGCCAACGGAAATTCTGCGACTGCGCCTACCGTCACCGCACCTACTGCCACCGGGCCGACGATCCAATCCATTGAAGTCGATACGGCGGAGCCCGAGCGTCAACCAGCGACACTGAAAAAGTACAACTTTGAAGTGTCAGAATTCAAGAAGGCGTGCCGTACTTCCTTCAGCGGCACCGAGGGTCCCTCTATGGCAATCGACTGGTTGGAAGAGCTGAAAGATCACTTCGAGCTGCTCGGCATTGAAGAATCCAAGCAAGTCGCCTGCGCACAACTTCAGCTACGGATGAACGCGCACGACTGGTGGGCCGTGCATAAGCGAGCGATCCGACGCGACAACAACTCAACGCCGATCTCTTGGGCCACGTTTCGCAAAGCCTTTGAAGTCGAGTACCTTCCGTCAGTCGTTTGTCAAGCGAAGGAGAATGAATTCATGCAGTTGAGACAGAGAAATCGGACAGTAGAACAGTACGCCGCAGAATTCAACAAGTTGTCAAAGTTTGCTAGTGCATTTCTGCCTACAGAGGAGTGCCGTGTGCGACGGTTCAAAGTGGGTCTGCGATACTCTATCGGTGCACATGTCGGGGTCCCGGAGTATAAGACCGTGGGCGAGGCTCTGAATCACGCTCTCCGCCTTGAGAAACTGCATCCTTCCTGTAATGCCCAGATCTCGTATTACGTATTTAGAATACGTGTACGTAATTTGACTCGTATTGCATGTCTTCCTGCTTGAATTATTCTAGCATTTCATTGATTGGTTTATTCTTGGGTTGGTTCGGCTTGGCTTGGTTTGCTTTGGTTCATCATTAACCAAGGGTGAACCCTCCTACCTACCACCACCCTCCTTATTTATAACCTTCTTCATTTTCTCTCTCATCATTATTTCCTTCCTACTTTATTTACTCTCCACCATTTACTTCTTCAACCACCAGGAAGAGGGAGAGCCTAGGCAAGTGCAAACTTGCTTCATGATGGATCTCATGTTTTATTGTTCCATTCTCATCCTTACTAGATTCTAAGCCTCTTTAGAACTGGAAGTTTTCGGTTTTGATGGTTATATTTTGTAGATCTAAGTTTTAAGTTCCTTCTTATTTAGTTTTCTTGGTTTTGATCTCTAAAAACTTGGTATTTCCAAAAACTAGTGGTTCCATGTTATAGAGAATTTGATTTCATGCAGTTTTGGCTTTTGTTTCGCTTGATTTCGACTCCGGATGAGGAAGTTATGGCCATTACAAGTTTTTGGAACTTTCATGGCTGAACTTGCTGTTTGGGGACGATGAACCTCATGCGCCCGGGAGGCCATGCGCCGGGAGGCCATGCGTCGTGAAGTCCCGGCAACGCATCCCTTAACTCCGAGCGTGTCATGCGCGTAGGTTCCCTATGCGCATGTACTGAAGACGCAACGTGAGTTTCCCATGCGCCGATTCGTGCAGGAATCTCATGCGCCGATTCATGCAGGAATCTCATACGCCAATTCGTGCAGGAATCCCATACGTCGATTGTGCAGAAATTTCATGCACCGATTCGTGCAGGAATCCCATGCGCCGATTGTACAGGAATCTCATGCGTCGAATCGTGCAGGAATCTCATGCGCCGATTCGTACAGGAATCTCATGCGCCGATTCGTGCAGGAATCCCATGCGCCGATTTGTGCAGGAATCTCATATGCCGATTCGTGCAGGAATCTCATGCGCCGATTGTACAGGAATCCCATGCGCCAGAATTGCTCTATTTCACTGTTTTTGCCTGTTTAAGTTGTTTTGTAGCTAGAATCTTGAAAAACTCAAAACATGAAAGTTGTAGATCTTTTTCTTGGCTTCAAGAATATGTCACTAGTTATTCTTTTGCAAGTTTCTCTCATTCATGATAATGTAAGGATAAAATACGATAGTGGCCTGTTAAGGCGCACTCTTGACAAGTACCAAGTGGACATGACATGACCTGATAGTGGCTCGCCGTGGTGCACTCCTGACAAGTATACCTGACATGATATACCTCGGATTGCTGTTGTGATGGCTAACCTGACATGACATGACATGACTTGATAAGTATGAATAACCTGGACACCGTGGACGATTGTGCTTGTGCAAATGAACCCGTCTTGTCTTGCATCATGTCTAGGACGGGGATCCCTGAGTACCACGGTCAGGGATACCCACTGAATTCGACTAAGGCTAACAACTAGAATAATCCAGTAGTCATGAAGTGATTTTTCCAGCTAACAGGCAATCCCGTTATCTGGGCGCCCCACTTGGGATCTGTAGCCTACCGACGAGTAGGGCACATTTCCAGCACACTGTCATGTATTGCACCCTTATTGTACTAATATTCGACCTGGATAACCTGGATGGTCTGCAGGGCTTGTGGCTGTGGAATATCTCATTGCATCTTGCTAGTAATTAGGCCTGTGATAACCCTAGTTAGTTAAAGTATCAAGCCGTACTTATTGCTTGGCCGTGATTGATTGAATGGAGTCTAACCCTGTCTATTCTTGCCTTGATCCTGTACAAGATTGTTACATGGCATGATTACTTGTGCTTGCTTTTCAACAATAAAGATCAGGGGACCAGTTCTGTTCAGGCGAAGGGTTACAACCCCGGTCCTTGTTTGGTTTACGGGTTGTAACCTGGCTCCCGGAGCAGTTCTGTGTTCTCTCTTCGTTTATTGTCTTATTGTACCCCATGACATGTTCGACATGCTTTACCTTACTTCGAGATCGTGATTATTTACACTGGCCTTATTGATAAATGGTGGGGATACCAAGTTCCGTTCAGACGAAGAGTTATAACCCCGGTCCTTGTTTGGTTTACGGGTTGTAACTTGGTTATCTGAATAGTCCCATGGTTACCTCATCGTATATTACCTGTTGTACTTTTCCTTAATTACTGTCTTTTATTATGCTACTACTCTTGTGCTAATTGGGTTTTAGTTCCTAAGTGAAGCCTCCTTTGTGGCACTTACTCTTTCTGGGGTCTGACCCAGCTGGTTTTGTATGGCCAGATTCCGGAGCAGCACCAGAGGATCTACCGGTTTTTCAGCCAAATGGTGACCACTAGACGGAATCCTGGCAACGAGTGGATTATTTTTGGCTCTTCCACTTTATTGTAAAAATATTATTTTGAGGCGTTTAGCCGACGAGCACCTGTTTAGCTCGTATTGCATTACTTGCTGTCTGCCTACGGGCTGTAACATGATTGGCAACCTAGGGTTGATCATGTATGACCAAACTCTTGCTAGTCCTCATATTTTGTAACGACTAGCTTCATGATCAGCTGAATATGTAATGTTTGGGATGCCTTACTATTGTATATTTGGTGATCTTACATCATGTAACATTTACTTACTTGGTTGTGATTGAGACACTAGGCTTGTTCTTGACCTTAAGAGACCGTTGGCTTGTAGATAAACCCTCATATATCTAGACAGCCGTGACCGTATAATGAGGTAGATTCCATTTCATTATACGTAGCTGGCTATGTCTGCCCCCGCTCTCCAGTATTCTGGTTTCTGGGGCGTGACATGGTTTAAGTGGTGGCCCATGCAGGTCTTGTAAATCAAGATATGTGAGGGTTTACCGAATAGATGTCTCAATCAGTACTTGCCCTTGTTCTCTGCTCGTACTCTCTGAATCCCTGAAATCTTACCCTGATCACATGCTTGTATCGTTGATCTGTCCTGGTCCTTTCTTATTGTTTCCTATGTCGTCTTCTTCAGCGGCATTGTTCCTGGACCTGTCGACCAACAAGGCGAAGCACCTCCCGCGGACCAGCAGCAACCTGGAGATCAGACCCAGCACTCAGGAGCAGCCTCCCGAGTCATGCCTACCGGGGATCCTGAGCCACTAGTTCAGCCCGTCCAGCCTGCAGAGCCCGATGATGGCACTTTGGTGGGTCTCATCAGGACCTTGTTAGCTTCCCAGGATCGTAGAGGAGATGCCTTGCACCAGGCAGTGGAAGATGCTCTGAACAGAGGCGGTCGTCATGGGAATAGTGCAACGAACAGTTTCAAGCGCCTGAACCCTCCATTCTTCGATGGCAGTGAAGATGCTATCGCTGCTGACGCATGGCTTCAGGACACCGAAGTGATTCTAGAGGCAGCCAGGACCCCAGAAGACGAGAAGGTGGCCGTGGTGCGCCTGCAGTTACTGGATCTTGCCCGCAGCTGGTGGGTAGCGCAGGCCGTGGGATTAGTGGCCCCTATCTCATGGGCCGTATTCAGAGAGAGATTCCAGATTAAGTACTTCGATGCGGTGGTTCGGTATGATCTTCAGACCAAGTTCACCAATTTGAAGCAAATGGGCAGGACGGTCGATGGATATGCGACCGAGTTTTTCAGGCTTAGTCGGTTTGCTCCCACTTTGGTGGCAACCGAGTTCGACAGAGCCTAGCGGTTCCAGCAGGGGCTCCATCTCGAGATTTTGTTGGCTGTGGAGCAGTTTGAGCATCAGACCTTCGATGCAGTACTGAGGGCAGCCAGGAGGCACGAGTATACCTCCCACAGGATTGTGGACAGGACCGGAGGTCGGAAGCGATCTCACGGCCAGATGACCCAGTCTTCAGCACCAGCAGCCCCGGCAGCTAGGGCTTTGACAATTGGAAATCCGAGGCAGGCGGCCTCAGTGACGTCGGTCACGTCCCCTCAGCAGCAGAAGCAGTCTTCCGCAATGGGCTGCACTCATTGTGGGAAGCCAGGATACGTTGTTTCAGAGTGTCGTAGAGCTCAGGGATTGTGCTTGGCTTGTGGAGCACCGGACCATAAGATAGGGTCCTGTTCGAATAGAGCAGGTTCCTCCACATCGGCCAAGACTAGTCCCTCGGTAAGGGGACCAGCACCAGCACCAGTGCAACAACAGTACCAACCTCCGAGGCCATTGCCGCTTCAGACCCAAGTATTCCAGCAGCAGGGACCCCAACAGTATGCCCTGGTCCAAGCTCAGATTCAGAACCGACAGAGAGGTTCCTAGCAGGATATCTTCCCTCTTTCTCGTGCCTTCGATTTCCTTGCTTACATACATGATTGTATGATTGATTGCTTAGCTATAGCTTGTATGTGATTAGTATAGCTTGTCCTTGCATCTCTAGCCTCTTGATTAAATTCCGAGGACGGAATTCTTTTAAGGTGGGTAGAGTTGTAATGCCCAGATCTCGTATTACGTATTTAGAATACGTGTACGTAATTTGACTCGTATTGCATGTCTCCCTGCTTGAATTATTCTAGCATTTCATTGATTGGTTTATTCTTGGGTTGGTTCGGCTTGGCTTGGTTTGCTTTGGTTCATCATGAACCAAGGGTGAACCCTCCTACCTACCACCACCCTCCTTATTTATAATCTCCTTCATTTTCTCTCTCATCATTATTTCTTTCCTTCTTCATTTACTCTCCACCATTTACTTCTTCAACCACCAGAAAGAGGGAGAGCCTAGGCAAGTGTAAACTTGCTTCATGATGGATCTCATGTTTTATTGTTCCATTCTCATCCTTACTAGATTCTAAGCCTCTTTAGAACTGGAAGTTTTCGGTTTTGATGGTTATATTTTTGTAGATCTAAGTTTTAAGTTCCTTCTTGTTTAGTTTTCTTGGTTTTGATCTCTAAAAACTTGGTATTTCGAAAAACTAGTGGTTCCATGTTGTAGAGAATTTGATTTCATGCAGTTTTGGCTTTTGTTTCGCATGATTTCGACTCTGGATGAGAAAGTTATGGCCATTACAAGTTTTCGGAACTTTCATGGCTGAACTTGCTGTTTGGGGACGATGAACCTCATGCGCCCGGGAGGCCATGCGTCGGGAGGCCATGCGCCGTGAAGTCCCGGCAACGCATCCCTTAACTCCGAGCGTGTCATGCGCGTAGGTTCCCTATGCGCATGTACTGAAGACGCAACGTGAGTTTCCCATGCGCCGATTCGTGCAGGAATCTCATGCGCCGATTCATGCAGGAATCTCATGTGCCGATTTGTGCAGGAATCCCATGTGCCGATTGTGCAGGAATCTCATGCGTCGATTCGTGTAGGAATCCCATGCGCCGATTGTGCAGGAATCTCATGCGTCGATTCGTGCAGGAATCTCATGCGCCGATTCGTACAGGAATCTCATGCGCCGATTCGTGCAGGAATCCCATGCGCCGATTTGTACAGGAATCTCATGCGCCGATTCGTGCAGGATTCTCATGCGCCGATTGTGCAGGAATCCCATGCACCGGAATTGCTCTATTTTACTATTTTTGCCTGTTTAAGTTGTTTTGTAGCTAGAATCTTGAAAAACTCAAAACATGAAAGTTGCAGATCTTTTCCTTGGCTTCAAGAATATGTCACTAGTTATTCTTTTGCAAGTTTCTCTCATTCATGATAATGTAAGGATAAAACACGATAGTGGCCTGTTAAGGCGCACTCTTGACAAGTACCAAGTGGACATGACATGACTTGATAGTGGCTCGCCGTGGCGCACTCCTGATAAGTATACCTGACATGTTATACCTCGGATTGCTGTTGCGACGGCTAACCTGACATGACATGACATGACATGACTTAATAAGTATGAATAACCTGGACACCGTGGACGATTGTGCTTGTGCAAATGAACCCGTCTTGTCTTGCATCATGTCTAGGACGGGGATCCCTGAGTACCACGGTCAGGGATGTTTGCCATTAAAATTGTTTTGATTGAAATCTTAATACAAACAGAACAGTGATACAATATAGGACTTAGATGTAGTCCTAGGAGTACACTTTTGTTTGAGCTGGGTCCTTAGTGCCAATGGAGCGAGTGGTAATGCGTTGACTCCGTTGACCGGCTGACGGCAGTTATCGGTTCTCTGAAGGTATTGATTACTCTGGGTGCTGGAGCTTGCTGAGAGTAGGAAGACGTTGAGTGTCTAGAACTGCCTCTCCGGTGATTCTCTGTTGTGGATTCTCTGTGAGTCTTATGTTCTGAGTCTCTGTCTGTGTGAAGGAGATGATCCTTCTATTTATAGTTTTGCAGGCTGGCTGCTCATGTGCGCATGTAGGATGCGCCGGTGTGGGAACGCCACGTGGAGGTTGCTGATGGAGGCGCGTGGATGCTGCGCCCTGATCGAGGGGGAGAACTCTTCATACTGCTGTTGTGAGCCGGCACGTAGCAGGGAGAAGATCTTTCCGTTGCTGAAATCTTGGATGAGTTGAGTCAAAAGACACGTGTCGTCGACTCATGGTTCGAAGATCTCGGATTTGGTGGAGAGGAGTGATCTGGTGGGCTGCGCCTTGGATTGGGCGCAGGAGGAGGCTGCGGCTCATAACCTTTAGGAGTTACAAACCATTTGGGGCGCATGGCTTTTGAGGCGCATGCAGGCGACTTTCCTTCTGTCTTTCGGAATCAGAGATCAGTCTGGGGCGCATGGCTTTTGAGGCGCATACAAAACTTCAACCGGAGACTCTTCTTCTGTCTTTAGGGATCAGTAAAGGGTCTGAGGCGCATGGCTTTTGAGGCGCATGCTGGTTTGGACGCATGGCCGTAGAGGCGCATGCGGGTGTGGACGCATGGTCGTAGAGGCGCATGCGGGTGGCCACGTGGCAGTAGCCGTCGGAATAGAGTCATGATGATGCTGACGTTGCCGACGCTTTGTTTTCTGAATAAAGCTGTCAACTGTTCAGACTTTGGGAGGCGTGCTGCCAACTCTGTCAGTTCATCATTTAATGTTGGTGACGTTCGATGGACAGCTGAGTGGGCGCGTCGGTTGGCGTTCCACTCGGTATGGAGATGTGTGGGGGCGTATCCTCTATAATGCGCCGAGTACTGTAGGGCGCGTCTGTGTGATGCACCTAATGCCGAAGGGCGCGTCCGTGTGATGCGCTGTCTGGCTGGCGCATCGGACATGTCTTTTAATGATGCGGCTGTCTCGATCTTCGAGTGCTATAAATAGCCGTTTGGCTGAATTTGAGGCGTCCGGTTCATCCATTTAATATAAATTCATTGCACGGAATTCGGAGGGCCATCCACTTGGCGCGTGGGTTTGATCTGCCCGGCCTATAAATAGTGGCATGGAGAGAAGATTTGCTTCTCATTCCCTCACGTACTTCCAATATGAACTTGAACATACGGGTGCATTCTGCTGACGAAGTGCTCCCGAGGGTGAAGATGAGACGCTGTGTTGTCTTTGATGCACTTGAAGGTGACTGTTACATCCAAAAGACGGAGTCGAGGGCTTCTGAGGCAGGCGGAAGGTGCCTGTTGCATCCAAAGATAGGGATGCTCGAGCCTCGTCTCCGTTATTCCGGAAGAGCCGTAGATCGGAATGGCGGTGCAAGGCTCTTTCTTCCTGCAAAGTGGGGTTTCCCCACTTTGATCGTGTCGAAAGCTGCTCCTTTAGCCGTGGTTTTGATCACGGTCTTCCTTCGGCTTTGGAGGCTCTTTCGAAGCCTCCCCTGGCCACAGCATTTGCGGTGCTCTTCTCTTCCTTGGTTCCAGCCAGAGGGTTAAATGCTTTGTGTCGAAGCATTTATCGGGCGAGCCTGGTTGGAAGAGCGGCACATAACTGGGCTCTGCTCGGCCAGGTGAGCCTGGCTGGAAGAATTTGGCTGAAGGGATGCACATAACTGAGCTGCTGGAGAGATGATGGGATGCGCTTGGATGGAGGCGCATGATATCTGCTGCGCTTTACTGGTGGCGCATAGTGATGCTGCGCCTATCTGGAGACGCATGGTGGCCGCTGCCCTTATCTGAAGGCGCATGATGGCCGCTGGCTGTAGACTTAGGCTCTTTCCTTTGTAGAAATTCTCCTTTGTACAGCCTTTTCTAGACATGTAATAGACTTTTATATATAAATAAAAAGTCCTTCTTCAAATGTCTATAGTTATTGACTTTGCTGTGAAGTTCTTCGTCTGAGTTCTGGCGCATGTAGTGTCTGGCGCATGGGCTTTCTGGTTGTGAAATTCCATGCTTCTACAAGACCCCCTTCAAAGTTTTCAAAACTTTTGAATAAGTTTTGGAATACTTTGAAATAAGAAGCATGGAGGTCAGGGCGCATGATTTCTGGGCGCATGCTTGTTCGGGCGCATGCTCTTCTCAGTTAATGATGATGGTGCCTCGGTAACCGAAAAGATTAATGATGATCTTTTGGTTTTATTTGCCGCTATCCTTGCACAGAACCCGAGGCGACGGCTGAGATCACACGTCATCTGTTCACGCATGCGACCATGCCCTATAAATAGGTAAGAGTCGGAGAGAGAAAGAGTTCTTCTTCTCTGTGCCTCTGCTTCTTTAGAGTTTCTTCTTCAAAACCCTAACTTCTCCTTCTTCGAGAGAATGGCTCCCAAGACTCCTCGCGGTGCTGCCGGCAAGGGGAAGGAGAAAGCGAAGGAGTCCGCGGAAGTTGCGGCGGCTGTCGTTCCCCGTCGGCCTGTCGAAGTTCGGTCGGAGGTGGTTGGTAAGTCTCATTGTCCGTACGCCAACGCACATAGGCCTTGAGTCTTTAATGATGTGCCGCGGTCTTTGCCCGCCGACGCGCATGGGTTTAAACCCTGGTGATGTGCCGAGGCTATACTGCTGACGCGCATGGGTTCAAACCCTGATGATGCGCCGAGGCTATACTGCGGACGCGCATGGGTTCAAACCCTGATGATGCGCCGGGGCTATACTGCGGACGCGCATGGGTTCAAACCCTGATGATGCGCCGAGGCCATACTACTGACGCGCACGGGCTCAAACCCTGATGATGCGCCGAGGCCATACTGCTGACGCGCACGGGCTCAAACCCTGATGATGCGCCGAGGCCATACTGCTGACGCGCACGGGCTCAAACCCTGATGATGCGCCGCAGTTTTCTCCTTTAGACACATTGTGTGTTCTCTTCTGACTTTTTCTGATCTTTTACTAGTGTCGATGGCAATCCCGCCTTTGAGTGAAGTTTTCTTAGAGGCTGCCTTCAACCAAATGGGAGTAGAGCATAACGAGGAAGTGATAAACCCTGCTCAAGATGCTCTTATGCTGGATCAGCCTCCTGAGAGAATGACCCTAATCCGTGAACAGCAGTATTGGTTCCTCAAACGGATGATGGAGCGTGGAGTCATTAAACCCTCCATATCTGATAAAGTGACCTTCCTGAAGCCTGAGTTCCTGTTTGGAGACCGTCTCACTTCTACTGATTCGTCAGTACTGAAGGTCAAGGAGGACTGGTTCTTTACTGCGAATGTAGTGCATATGACTGTTAAGCAACTTGAACGTCAGTGGCCTTTGACGTCCTTCTGTCGCCTTGTTTCCCAGAGGAGAATGTCTTGGGAGCTTACCCCTTCTCAGGGGGGAGCGATGACTGGTGTCATCCAAATTGATTCTACTTCCGACCAAAGGGATGCTTTGACCGTTGTACGGTCTGGGTCTTCTTACACTTGGCGGACTTTACGTCCTGGGAGCCTCTTCAGTGATGTACCCATTGATACGTTTGCTTATAGTGCTTCGACTTTTACACATCGTATGTTTTTGATGGAACGTTCCTACCCGACAGGAGAGTTTCGGGTGGAGGGTTGGTGCCATTACGTCTCCAAATGGGATAAACTGACGCTCTGGATCTTGTCGCGGTTTCAGACTGAGCTCCGAGAGATCGGGTTGACTGCCGCGATCCGTGCTACCCAGGCAGGTGTTGACCTTAATAGGCACATGTTCCTCGCACTCCTGGAGATGTTTGATATCCATACCGGGACCTTCTTTACCCCGGTGGGGGAATTAGGGTTCGCACTTCATGAGATGTACGAGGTGTCAAAACTCCCTTGGGGGTCGGAACCCTATGAAGAGTACTTTTCCACCAACGAGGAACTTCAAATCCTGGGGGACAGGGCTGAGGAGATGACGGCCGTCTTCAAGGAAGTGGCGAGTCGTCATTACTATATGCAGAGACGGGATAGGAACGGGACGCAGCCTCATGTGACCGCTTGGAGAGATCATGTCTTTAGACAAGACAAGGAGGATCCCTCACAATTTTCCACTCCACCGGCGCTCTCTCGTAGCGAAGTGTTGTCCGAAATGAGCAGGTTAGGGGAGAAAAATCCCCGAGGAAATGAGGACCAGCAGTCAGATGCACGCTCCTACAGCTGCTTCTGGCATCTTGCTTATCGGATGTCACCCAAGGCGGTGTTGGCATCCTACCTGATGATATGGCTCCGGGATTGCGTATTTGCGGGCGGATCCGGTGCCGTAGAGAGGGTAACCCGAAACTTAATCCTGCCAGCCGTGAAGCTGGTTTTCGGTCGGCGTTTGGCTCTTCTCCCCGCAATGGTATGTAACCTGCAGCGAGGTTTGAGAGAGTTTGCTGGAAATGTGATTCAGGACAGAGGCCGAAACAATAACTTCCCGCGCGCCGAACTGCCGTTTCACTATTTGATGGGATGGCTGATTCTGCATCATCCCAGTGTGATGAGCCCAGGCTCGGAAGGAGATTATAAGGCTGGAGATGCATTCCTTCGTCGTTTCCATCGGAGGAGCTGGTCGCATACTGGTGTTCCGATTTGTAGAAAGGTTTTATCCCGTCTTCAGGGTTGGGAGATCACCAAAGTTGGTCCCATCTATTTGGGTTTTGAGGCCAACGAGGATTTACAGGACCTGGGCGAAGGTACTACCACTCTGCCTCAATGGGGATTCCGCTGGTTGCAAAATATCCGGCCGTCCCATCTGGTGTACCGGAACCGGAATCAGTGCTACCTGGAACCGTACTTGCCGAGCCGTTTTGCGCGGCAATTTGGTTATGCTCAGATGATGTTGGATAACCCCAATAATACCCTGGGATATGTTGGAAGTTTGTTGGACGGTGCACGAGCTTGGCATTACTATAATGCCGGATGTACTGGAGCTCGTTTTACGTTGCCCGTCCCCGATCCGCGGCCGCCCATTCTTTACTCGGCCGCCAAATTTTACTGTGTTATGGCTGCCCCGCCCTCCGGATATGACAGGGAGACCAGCCTTATCGCAGGCACCCTGTTAACAGCGACTGGGGATACGCCAGGGAAGGCTCGGCCGCATCGTCCGTCAGGGGTGGGTCAACGGAGTGCCCCCTCCGTATCACAAGCAGAACCCTCGGGCGATCGACCGAAACAATGTGCAGATACAGGGGCTGAATCTCTTGTGTCGAAGAAGCAGAAGAAGGCATCGTTACCGACGGTGTCATCGGATTCGGCGTCCGAAGAGGTAAGGACATCCTACTAAATCTGATTTTGGTTCCGCCACTTACGAGATCCCATCTTCTTTTGTAGGAGCCGCTAAAAAGAAAACCTCATACTCCAAAGTCGGGTGGGAGTAGGCGAGAAGAGATGGCGAGCTCGTCTGGAGTGCGTATCCCGCCGACAATGATGTCTCTCATGGAGGAAGATCCGGAGGATACTGTTATCGTGGAGGTTCCGGTCAGGAGGGAACCTGAGGGTGCAGCAGCTTCCGAGGTGGCGAAGGCCACAGCGGAGGCTTCACATATCGAAGGTTTAGCAAGTGCGCAGCTTCCTGGTGATGAAGAGGAATGGAGTTCATCATCTTCCGATGACACCGTTCCGGAGCTGCAGGAGTCTGTTGCGGGGGCAGCAGAAGCAGTGGGGATAGAGGAGAGGGTTGATTCCCCTCCTGGTCATGATGAAGGGAGGTCGGCTGAATCATTGCCGAATCCTTCCTTGGCTTCAACCATGGACATAGAGATGGCTACCGATCAGGCGGTAGCGACAGATTCTGTCCCTGTAGAGGGACTTGAGAAGAATGAGACTCTTCTGCCGATCTTGTCTCCTGGGGCTGGCCAAGAGATAAATGTTGACCTCCCCGTTTTGTCGGGGGAGGTGGCTGATGCTGATAGAATGTCGGGGGAAGAGGTAGCCGTTGACGTTGGTGATTTCTCCGGGCTTGAGAAGGGTAAGGGTGTGGAACCCTCTGTTGCTCCTTCTACTTGGGGTACTATCATGACGCATGCGCCGGCTCCTTCTGTTCTTTCGGCTCCTCGGGCTAGCAGTCTGGGCCCTGTTGATGAAGAGCCTATTGCTGCCGAGATTCAAACCTCTCAGATCGAGGTCGGCGGATCTTCCTCCGGTCCGCAAACTGTAGTAGCTCCCTCAACTCCTGCTATGACGCCGCAGGTGCTGGCGGAAGCCGACGGGTATGTGAAATTCCTCGTCGAGGGAGTGTACAAAATGCTGGAGAAAGGTGTATCTGCAGTGGTAGATGCCAAGAGGAGATTTGCGGCGGCAAAAGCTTTGGCAATGCCTTGTATCGAGCTGATCCGCATTCACCAGGGCCATGACCATATGGCCGAAATTCTGGAGGTTTCGGTGATGGAGCTGGACGAGCGGCTCGCGGAACTGCAGCGCATCCAACGAAATGACCTCTCGGTCTTGATAGATGCAGAGATAGGAAAGTCGATGGCTGAGATCGAGGCTTCCCATCGAGCCGAGGTGAGCAGTTGGGAGCGTGAAGTGGCTGGGACTGAGGCTACGGCGGAGCAGCTGTCTCAATCTATGAAGAAGACGACGGAGAAGCGGGTTGCGGTGGATGCTAACATCGCAGAGGTTGATGCTCAGATGCGCCGTCTTGAAGACCAGCGGGCCCAACTTCAACTAGAGGCTGAGCGTATCCTGGCTGAACACGTGGCATTCAAGCAGGAGGAAACGACTCTTACTCAGCGGACCCTTGCTTTGGCTCAGCAGCGACGACAGCTTGATGAGAAGTATGAGAGTAAAACTTCCGCTGAGGCTGTCGGGTTAATACGTCAAGAAGCCGAGCTGCGAGTCCAGGCGACTGTGGAAACTCGCACTGCCGACCTGAGACGTCGAGTCAGAGAACTCTCACCCCACCCTGGGGAGGATCGGGGATTGTAGCTTCTCTTCTTTTTTATGTGTTTTTTGCAACTCTTGCTGGGGAAATAGCGTATTTCTGTACTCCCTTTCTTTTTTTTTTAAAAAAAATAAAGAAATACACTATCTCTTTGATGTGTTCATTTTTGATTTCATGAACTTGATGATTTATGTGGACCTATTATCTTTTGCGCACCTTGGGTTTTAGGTACATATAATAAGTATAAAGGAACCAACATGTTTGCTCAGAGGTAATGTGGACATGGCAATCATTAGGTTCAAATGATAGAATCTTCCTACTCAGAGGTGTTTATGGACGTGGTAGGAATGATCCTGGGGGATACGCTGAACAACTCAGAGGTAATGTGGACGTGGAAGTTCTGCGATCAATGTACGACAACGCAGGAGTTGTTTGTACGGGATGTTTACTCATAGGTAATGTGGACGTGGTAAACATGAAGGATAGCGTAAGCTTACGAAGTGTAAGGTTCTGCTTTGTAGGATGTAGAAAGACAACTCAGAGGTAATGTGGACGTGGTTATCTTTCTACGGAAGGATGCCACGGAACAGCTGGGTTCCGGAAGCGATTGATTTTGTGAAAAGAGGTTGTTTGGGAAAATACATGTCTTGGAGGATGTCAAGAGTAGTACTTCTTTAGGAACTTGCCGTTGATGGGCATCATGAACAAGTCCCCATTGGGTTTGGCGAGCCGGTAAGCACCGTTTGAGTATACCGTCTCAATGATGAAGGGTCCTTCCCATTTGGGCTCGAACTTCCCTGGTGTCTTGTGAGTTAACACCATTGGCCTTCTGACTGCTAAAACCAGGTCGCCAACTTGGAAAGTTCTTTGCTTGACCTTCTTGTTGAAAGCCTGTGATATACGGGCTTGGTAAAGTTCGATGCGTTGTTGAGCTAGGAGACGCTTTTCGTCAAGTGCCTCCAATTCCCGCAGACGACGACGTTGATTGTCTTCTTCTGTGAGATCGTTTGTGATTGCCACGCGGAGCGAAGGTATCTGTATCTCGAGAGGCAGTACTGCTTCGCTCCCGTAGACCAGGGAGAATGGAGTGTTGCCTGTTGGGGTCCGTACCGTTGTGCGGTAGGCCCAAAGGCATTCGCCAAGCTTTCCGTCCCAGTCGCGTTTGTTGGATGACACGACTTTTTTGAGTAGCCTGACGATAGTTTTGTTGAACGCCTCGGCCAATCCGTTTGCTGCCGGATTGTAGGCGGTTGAGGCCACGTTTTGAATACGATTCTTGTCACAGAACCTGCTGAAAATGTGGCTGATAAACTGAGGACCATTGTCATGGATGATTCGCCGGGGTACCCCGAAACGGTAAATGACATGGTGTTTGATAAAGCTGACCACCCTGGAGCTTTTTACTTCTGCTAGTGGGACTGCTTCCGCCCATTTGGAGAAGTAATCGGTGATGGCCAGGATGAAGCGGTGTCCTCTCGATGAAGGAGGGGTGATTGGCCCTACAATGTCCATGCCCCAGGCTTCGAATGGCCAGGAGGCGACTGTAGGATGTAGAGGTTCAGATGGTGTATGTATGAAGTCTGCATGAAGTTGGCATGCATGGCACTTCTTAGCATATTCTACTGCGTCGGCAACCATGGTTGGCCAGTAGTAGCCCATACGTCGCAGTCGATCTTGCAACTTAGGCCCTGGTTGGTGAGCACCGCAAGTTCCGTCATGAGCTTCTCGAAGAGCTTCGGCCGCTTCTTCGTTAGACAGGCATCGAAGGAGAAGCCCGTCGAAGGAGCGTCGGTACAGCATTTTAGTGGCTGTATCGTAGTAGAATCGAAGAGAGCGTCTCCTGACTGAGACGGCTTCCTTCGGGTCCTCTGGAAGGATTCCGTAGACAGCGAAGTCGATGAACGGGAACCTCCAGTCTCGGACATTAACCCCAGTATTTGTCGGCATGGCGTGAGCCATTTGCAAACATAGGTTGTTTCTGGGACAAATCAAGTCTCGGCCAGTTACCGTGACATAGTGTTGAGTCCCAAGGGGCGCGGCCAATGAGGCTGCGAGGCCAGCTAGAGCGTCAGCCTCCAAGTTTTGTAGGCGAGGTACATGTTCGATGAAGAACCCAGTGAAGGTTGAAATGATGTTCAATGCAACTTCATGGTAAGGGATCAAATCTTCATGGCGAACCTCGTATTGCCCCCGAATCTGGTTTACGACGAGTTTTGAGTCACCGTAGGCTTCCAGATGATCCACCCCCAGCTGTTGTGCTAGCTGGAGTCCCATGACGAGTGCATTGTACTCAGCAACATTGTTGGAGCACGGCTTTGAAAGGGAGTATACGCGCTGGATGACCAGCTGATCGGGGGAGACTAAGACTACCCCCACTCCTGCGATGATTTGGCCATTGGGGCCCGTTCTTGAAGCGCCATCGAAGAACATCCGTCAAACGGGGCTTCCTTCAGTGACGTTTGATTCTTGGACTTCATCCGGGATGTCTTCATAGAGTTTTGAAGATTCTGGGATGGGGTGTGCGGCTAAAAAGTCAGCCAGAGCCTGACCCTTGACTGCCTTCTGCGAGACAAACACCATGTTGTATGGTGTTAGTAGGATCGCCCATATAGCCAGCCGGGAGTTTAATGACCCTGGCTTCGTCATGAGAACTCTGAGCGGATTGACTCGGGAGATGACGTGAATTGTCTGGCCCGAGACGTAATGACTGAGTCTTCTGAATGGCAAACACCAAAGCCAAGCAGTCCTTTTCAACGGGGTTGTACCGGTGTTCGGCCCCGATGAGTGTTCGACTGAGGTAGTAGATTGCTTGCTCGTAGCCTGCATCGCTGTTTTGAGCCAGCAAAGCGCCGAGGGAATGATCCATGGCACGGACGTAGAGGAGGAATGGTTTGCCGGCGACAGGTGCCACTAGGACTGGCGGGCTTGTTAAGTATGCCTTGATGTCGTCGAAAGCCTTTTGGCACTCCTCTGTCCAGACATAAGAGACTCCCTTCTTCATGAGCTGAGTAAAGGGTTGACATTTACCGGAGAGGTTTGCTATGAACCTCCGGATGTATGCCAAACATCCCTGTAATCCCCGAAGTTCTCGAAGGTTCTTCGGAGGGTCCATGTTAAGGATGGCTTTAGTCTTCTCGGGATCGACATGAATGCCTTTTGCCGTGATGACAAAGCCCAAGAATTTGCCGCTAGAAACCCCCAGGAAGGATTTAGCGGGGTTCATTTTGAGTTGATGTGCCCGCATGAGATCGAAGACCGTCTTTAGGTCCTGTAGGTGATCTCTTTTGAGGCGGCTTTTGACTGCGATGTCGTCAACATAGCACTCAACTGTCTTGCGAAGATATTGACGGAAGATGGTGCTCATAGCTCGCTGGTACGTTGCACCCGCGTTCTTCAAGCCGAAGGGCATTACTGTATAGCAGAAAACACCCTTTGGAGTCCTGAATGACGTGTGTTTTGCGTCATCGAGGAACATCTTGATTTGATTGTAGCCTGAATACCCGTCCATGAAGGACATGCGTTCAAAGCCACATGTGTTGTCGATCATTACATCGGTGATTGGGAGCGGGAATTCATCCTTCGGGCAAGCAGAGTTGAGATCCCTGAAGTCGATACAGACTCGTGTCTTCCCGTTCTTCTTGGTGACAGGGACGACGTTGGCTACCCAGTCCGGGTGTTGTTCCTCACGGATGAAGCCACTGGTCAAGAGTTTGTCCACCTCCTGATCGATGGCGTTCATGATGTCCGGGCGGAAGCGTCGCTGTTGTTGTTTGATAGGTTTGGCATATGGTAAGATGTTCAACCTATGCATCGCGATCTGTGGATCGAGACCCGACATGTCTTCGTAGCTCCAGGCGAAGACGTCGATATACTCCTTAGCCAATTGGACTAAAGATTCTCGGTCTTCTCCTTCCAAGCTTTTGCTGATAAAGATGGGTTTAGAAGAAGACCCATCCCCGAGGTCGATCTGCTCGACTTCGTCTTCGGTGGGAGGTTCTCGTAACTCAAAACGAGACTCCCATTGTTCTCCTAGGCGTTGAGCCCAGGGTTCCTCTTCGAAGGGTTCCGGCGGTTGGTCTTCGCCTTCATCTTTCTGAGGTTGCGCCGATGTCATGTTAGCTGACAGCACTTTCCTGAAGACTGATCCGATACTGGTATCGGAATCCCACGTCGATGCTTCCGACGAGTGGAATGTTCTATGTCTTCTGCGTCTGAACTCTCTGGAGTTGATGGCGGCGTGACATAGCCTAACCCCCGTCGAGTCCGATTATAGTAATCCTGTGGCTTTCCATTGGGCATCGAAAGCCGACAGGGAGATGCCGACCCTTGCCGTAGTTTAGGCCTTTATTGCTTTTCAGGTCGTAGCCCATCTTTTGGATATGTGCTTAGCCGCATCCGTGTATCGAAGACTTGTACTCTGCCGGTATCAGGTTCGGGCTCGATCGACGGAGGTTCCGACGACGCTCGATTTTGCCCGAGATGATGGTGCCTTCGTCTCGGCTTCGTGGAGGACTATGAAGACTCCTTGAGACGGGACTATTTGATTATGGTAACGGTCGTTACTTGTGTTTGCAACGACCGTAGAGCGTTTCTAATGTATACATGGCATTCCAGTGTGAAGACAAGAATAAT
>JANAVB010016191.1:6188271-6311253 GCA_029216955.1 Iris pallida | reverse complement strand
TAGCATAGACTTGTTGGCGTGACTTCCTGACCTGGGTGTTTTTATTTATTCCTCAACCTATTCATTTAATGATGGCATGATAATTCTTCTATTATATCCTTACGCCTTTTTGCGTAATTTCTTGATAAATCATGATATTTAAATTTGTTAAAATGGATTGTTATGTAAAATGCACCTTGTGTCCTGATTGATCCATGGATACCCAGTATGACTAGAACTTAACCCTGAGAGTTATAGACCCGACCCCATGTAATATTGATGGACTTTCATGCCTTGTCACCATTGATAATGATTATGACATGGACTAAATAATTGATCATGCGTTCCTAGTTGGAACTAAGAGACTGGCTAGTCGTCTTATTGAATTGAATGAATGAGACACGTTCATGTAATGAACTATTATACTCGATTAGCCGATCCCGAATATTGGCATACAGGCACATGCAGGCTTCAAAGTAATTATTTATTATTTAATTATCTATTTATCTTACAAAGACAGCATGTGTACTCTATGGTCAAGGCATGATTATTCCGTGGTTAATTTGATTGTTGCATCACGCTATGTAAGACCTACAACCTAGCCGCACAGGTATCGTTGTAGAGTTGCGCATATCGTACCCCGTACGAAAGTACTCATTTGAATGGCCATGATCCACGGCATGGAACTTCGCTCAACGTAGGGACTATTAAGTTAAATAAAATAATGATGGCATGGAGAGAATGGATTCCCGAGTTCTTACATGGCAGCCCCCTTGGGACTATTAAGTGCCCGACGGGCCGGCTGGTTCCCACAGATACTGTAAATCTGTCACACGGGCAGGGAACAGTATCTGCTTATATTATTGTACATGCTATAACGGCGGGCGTCCCGCTGGGACTCGTCTAACTACATGATTGGCGCAATTGATTGACTGGATAGACTAGCCTTGCTCGCACATAGTAAGAACTGAGGAATCCCTATTTTTGTATAATTCCAGGATAACTTGGGACTCACAATAGCTAGCCGTAGGAATTGATTGGCCGTTCAAGATGATTTGTTTGTGTACTGTATCTACTCTGTTGCCTAACTGAGATGATCAGGATGTCAGGACATGACGGGCCAACTTCTGTCCTTGTTTGGTTGGAGGTTGGTTCGAAGTGTCGTGACGTTATGTGAATCCTAGTGGGAGGCAGAGATCTATTATTACATTTTCTTACTTACTGGTTTAGTCCTTCATATCGTCCTTCCTTGTGGTACTTGCTATTAGAGGTCTAACCTTCTGGTTTTGCATGGCCAGATTTAGAGCCGGTCCCCGAGGATCCAGCTTACTTCTACCTCCAAGATGGTCAATACTAGAGGGATGATCGCAGGAGGACTCGAGTGGGTTTCCCTACTTCACCGCTCGTTTTGTCATTTACTTTATACTTAGCCGTTTGGCACCGACATGTTGGTCGGATCGTCTTGTACTTACTTTTGCATGATTGTAATTAAGTCAGACTGCAGCTGATAACAATTGTGTATACCTTACTATACCATCTGGCTATGTTTTGTAAAGCCAGATTTCCAGAACATTCTGACTGAGCGTTTGGGACGCCTTACTGCTTTATCTTACATGTTCTGTATTACTGTTTCTTATTTGAATGATTGAGACAATAGATGCGAAATGACCATAGTGAGACTTTTATGTAGTTTGCACCCCCTCGTCTGGTTAGACAGCATTGATCGTATTATACGGTATTCATCTACCCGTAATACGTAGCTGGCTGAGTCATTCTCCCGCTCTCCAGTATTCTGGTTCTGGGCGTGACAAGGTTTTAGTGGTGGCCCATGCAGGTCTGATTTCAGACTTGTGGGGTGTTTCGATTTATAGGATGTCTCAATCACACATGTTCCCTTGATCTCATGATTCGTTATTCTCAGCCCTTGCTTGACATTCCGGTATCCTTTGGCTTCATTGATCCTTCATGTCCGGTTGTTTGATTGTTCTCTTGTCCCTTTTCTTAGGGGCACTTCGTCCGCATCTGCCAGGACTGGTCAACAGCAACAAGAGCAACATGGACAACCTGACCCTGTTGGTCAGCAACAAGGGCCGATACTAACCCAAGAGGCTACCCAAGAAGAAGTGATAGTAGAACCAGCGGCTGGATCGCAGTATCCGGATGTTCCACCACCACCGACAGTTCCACCTACCCAAGTGGACACACCAGCCCTTCTGGAGATCATGAGAGGAATGATGGCCACTCAGCAACATCAGATGTTGGCCCAGCAACGCATGCACACTCAGCTACAAGAGCAGAATGTGCTACTCAACCAAGGATTACAGACAGCATTGGAAAGAGGGGCAAGGCCAGATTCAGGAGCATCAGCCAGGTTTTGCAAGTATAACCCCCCGCCGTTTCGAGGGCACGGAGGATGCTATCTCAGCAGATGCATGGCTTAAGGACATGGAGGCTATTCTGACAGCAGCTAAGGTACCGGCAGAAGAACGTGTGGATCTAGTGAAGTTGTTACTTCAGGATCTCGCACGTGATTGGTGGGAATCAGAGGAAGTGGACATTAGACGTCCTGTGGCTTGGGACGATTTCACGGCAAGATTCAAGACCAAGTACTATGGAGTTGTGGCACGGTTTGAGCTACAACAGAAGTTTATCAGCCTTAGGCAGGCTGGCAAGACTGTAGATGCTTATGCAGCGGAATTCTGCAGATTGAGTATATTTGCCCCAGAGATGGTAGCAACAGAGAGCCAGAGGGCTATGAGGTTTCAGCAAGGGTTTCATCTTGAACTCTTGCAATTGATCGAGGGGCACAATTACCAGACTTTTGATGAGATATTGACGGCGACTCGAAGGCATGAAATCACCATTCAGAGGCTTCCAGTAAGGACTGGGGGTCAGAAGAGATCCCACAGTCAGATTGAAGGAGGGGGGAGCAGCGCCCCGAACAACAGCACCATCCACTGGCGTTCGTATCCACGATGTGGCGATACGAGGACCAGCACCACCCAGACAGCAGCAACAGCAACAGAGGAAGAACCAGCAACCCCCGGCGGGCTGCACTTATTACAGAAAGATGGGACACACTAGAGATGTGTGTCGGACATTGAATGGACTGTGTCTGATATGTGGAGATCCAGACCATCGGGTTACCACATGTCCCATGAATTCGAGGGCAGGAGGACCAGGGCAGCAGTTTCCTGCTCTGCCAGCCCCAAGGGCTGGACAATATCGAGGACCAGCAGTGGCAGTAAGGCCGTTGGCACAGCGTCCGCAGGCTCAGATGTTTCGGCAGCAGGGATCGCCGATGCAGCAACACCAGCATAGACCACCCCAGCATCATCAAGGAAGGGGCCAGCAGCAGCATCAGGCTAGGCCGCAGCATGGAAACCAGCAAGGAGGTCGAGGGCAAGCGTTCACTTTGTCCTTGGAGGAGGCATTGGCATCGAGAGATGTTGTGGCAGGTAACATTCTCGTCGCCTCATATCCCGCAGTAGCATTGTTTGATTCGGGAGCATCCCATTCATTTATATCTGCACAATTTACGACACGACTAGGAATGGAGTTTAAGGCATTGTCAGGGAGGTTGAATATACGCACTGGCAATAGGCTCGTAGGAGTTAGTAGAGTTATTCTAGCGTGTAGCGTTGTAGTTTGCGGGCATTCTTTACCTGCCCGGTTGATAGAATTTCCTGTCGGAAATTTCGACGTTATCTTAGGCATGGACTGGCTGAAAGACAGTCATGCGACAATAGATTGTCGTAGAGGGAGTGTATCTTTTGATATTCCAGGCATGAAGCGGTTCACCTTAGTCAGATCAGTGGCAACTCAACCAGAGCAGGGAATAGTAGCGGCAATGGAAGAAGTTCAGATCCCGAAGGTAGTTGAAGAATTTCTAGACGTATTTCCTGAAGAACTTCCAGGTCTACCACCGGTTAGAGATATTGAGTTCAGTATAGAATTGACACCAGGAACTAAACCGATATCAGATCGGGTTTACAGAATGGCGGATTCAGAGCAGGCCAAGGTATATCAGCATATTGAGGAACTGAAGGAGAAGAAGTTTATCCAAGCTAGCGTGTCACCATGGGCAGCACCAGTGGTACTTGTGGGAAAGAAGAATGGGTCATCCAGATTATGCATTGACTACAGGAAGCTTAACGCGGCAACAGTGAAGAACAAGTACCCATTACCCAGGATCGACGACTTATTTGACCAGTTGAGCAAGGCTAGAGTTTTCTCCAAGATAGATCTTCGTTCAGAGTACCATCAGGTGAGGGTTCGGAAGGAAGATATTCCCAAGACAGCATTCAGGTCGAAGTATGGGCATTATGAGTTCTTAGTAATGCCGTTTGGTTTGACCAATACTCCAGCAATATTCATGGATTTGATGAATCGTATCTTTATGCCATATTTAGACCAGTTTGTTGTTGTATTTCTTGACGACATTCTCGTATACTCTGCTAGTGAAGAGGAGCATGAAGACCACCTCAGGAAAGTGTTGCAGGTTCTGAGAGAGAACCAGTTGTATGCCAAGCTCAGCAAGTGTGAGTTCTGGACGAATCACATTTCATTTTTGGGTCATATCATATCAGGAGCTGGAGTAGCAGTAGATCCCAGGAAGATAGAAGCAGTAGAAAGTTGGCCAGTACCCAAGACCGTAGCAGATGTACGGAGTTTCTTGGGATTAGCAGGATATTACAGAAGGTTTGTGTCAGACTTTACAAGGCTTTCAGCACCCATGACCCGCTTAACCCGGAAGGATGTCCCATTCGTTTGGTCGGCAGAATGTCAGGCATCATTCGAGACTTTAAAGCAGAAGTTGATATCAGCACCTATTCTTACATTGCCAGTTGGACCCGGAGGTTTTACAGTATATTGTGATGCGTCAGGTAAGGGACTTGGATGTGTCCTTATGCAGCATGGGAAGGTGATAGCATATGCATCTAGGCAGCTTCGGGACCACGAGAAAAATTACCCAACTCATGATTTGGAGTTAGCGACAGTAGTGTTTGCTCTGAAGCTATGGAGGCGTTACCTATATGGTGACCGGGTGGAGATGTACACAGATCATAAAAGTCTGAAATACATCTTTACTCAGAAGGAGCTGAATATGAGGCAGAGAAGATGGCTGGAATTGATTAAGGATTATGACGTAGAGCTTCAGTATCATCCAGACAAGGCTAATGTAGTAGCAGACGCTCTTAGCAGGAAAGGCGGCACATTTATGTTGACAACGCAGAGGCATATCTTAGAAGACCTTCAGGAGATGGGCATCGAAGTTATACTTCCTAGTGATGTAGGAGTTCTAACAAGTCTGCAAATTCAATCTGACTTAGTAGACAGGATCAAGGCAGCTCAGGCACAAGACCCAAGGATTCAGAAGCTTAGGGCAGAATATGAGTCAGGACTCAGGTAGGAGATGAGAATTCATGAAGATGGTACACTTAGGTTTGGATCACGTCTATGTGTGCCTAGTGGAGATATCAGACAGGAGGTTATGGCAGAAGCTCACAGTTCTCAATATTCTATTCACCCTGGGGGGACCAAGATGTACCAAGATATCAAGCAGCATTTCTGGTGGAACGGGATGAAGAGGGAGATAGCTAGATTTGTTTCCCGTTGCTTGGTATGTCAGCAAGTGAAGGCAGAATAGCAGAGGCCAGCCGGGTTATTGCAACCGCTTCCTATTTCGGAATGGAAATATGAGCATATTACAATGGACTTTGTAACCGGTTTACCGAGATCACCAAGTGGTAAGGACGCTTTTTGGGTGATAGTGGACCGGCTTACGAAGGTAGCACACTTTCTTCCTTTCAGAGTAGGGCAATCTACAGAAAAGTTAGCAGAGTACAGATAGTCAGGCAGCATGGAGTCCCTGTCAGTATTGTGTCGGATCGGGATACCCGCTTTACATCACATTTCTGGAAGAGCATACATCATAGTCTTGGTACCAAGTTAAGATTTAGCACAGCTTACCATCCGCAGACGGATGGGCAATCAGAAAGAACGATTCAGACTTTAGAAGACATGTTACGAGCCTACACTTTAGATTTTGGAGGATCTTAGGAGAGCCACCTGCACTTGGTTGAGTTCTCGTACAACAATAGTTATCAAACCAGTATCCAGATGGCGCCATTTGAAGCACTATATGGTAAGAAGTGCAGGTCACCGCTTGCATGGGATGATATCGGAGAAAGGAAGATGTTAGGCCCAGAAATGATTGTTCAGACGGTTGAAGTGATTAGGGGAATTAGAGAGCGACTTCGAGTTGCGCAGGATCGGCATCGTCATTGGGCGGACCAGCATCGTAGGCCGTTAGAGTTCTCTGTTGGGGACCACGTATTCTTGCGGATCTCACCTATTCGTGGGGTCATCAGATTTGGCGTTCGCAGGAAATTTAGTCCGCGGTACGTAGCCCCATTTGTTAGCCTTGATCGGATAGGCGATATTGCTTATCGTTTATCCCTCCCACCTTCGTTACGAGAGGTGCATGACGTGTTTCATGTATCTCAATTACGTAGGTATATATCGGACCCAAGCCATGTCCTCGATCACTCTGAGCTGGTTGTTGGTACCAACCTGTCTTACGAGGAACAGCCTGTGTCCATTTTGGACCGAAGAGAGAAGATACTCAAGAACCGAACAATTAGTCTTGTCCGTGTTGCTTGGGGTCATCACTCCTTGGGAGAGTCAACGTGGGAACGTGAGGATGATGTCCGATCACGATATCCACACCTGTTTGACTCACAAGGTATATCTCTTTCTGTATACCTTGATTGTCCTGATTCTTCATGCTTGTCACTTTATGGGTAGAGCTACTTGATATCATGGATTGATGAATTTACATATATAGTACTTGCTTTTGATATGGTAGAAATGATTGCTTGCTCACTAGAATTGCTTGTATTAGTTTAGCTCCGATATTTCTACCTGCTGGGATTTGAAATTCCGAGGACGGAATTTTTCTAAGGTGGGTAGAGATGTCACTCCCCGTTCCCGAAATACGTATTTTTATATACATGTACAACTCATGTGTATTTATTTAGTATTTATCATGTAGTATCCTGTATTTAAATTCCTCTAGTTCATGTTAATTAATTATCTGCTCTTTAATTTTCATGTTAATTAATTTCTTACAATTTTATTATCTGCATTTTATTTCCTGCTTTTATTTCCTGCTTTTAGTCTTGCTTATGTGGTTCGGCCTAGGTTAGGTTCTCGGGTTCATTGATGAATCCGAATCCAACCCGGCCCATTAGCTCCCACCTACCACCACTCCCCCTATTTAAAGCCACCCTCTCCATTCTCTCTCCTCATTACTCATCCTCACCAACACTTCTTCTTCTTTCTCTCATCACTTCTCCACCTACCAGCAGCAGCAGCAGGAGGCAAGTGCAAACTTGCTTCTACTTGAGAACCATGTTTTTATGGTTCATTTGTCTTCTTCTTGTGATTCCAAGAGAGTTTAGTTCTTAGCATTTTTGATTTCTATGGCTAGGTTTTCTCTAGATCTAAGTTGTTACATTTTCGGCTGTTCATGGGTTTTTGGTCCTCCCAACTTAGCGTGTTTTCTGGCTGGGAACTTCATCTTCTGGCTTGGGACGAAGGCTGAGTCACGCACACGTCTCTACGTGTCTGCGTGGATTTTGAGACACGCTCATGTTCTTACATGTTAGCGTGTATTTTCAGTCACGCTCATGTTCTCATGAGCGTGCGTGTATTTTTAGTCACGCTCACGTTCTCATGAGCGTGCGTGTATTTTCAGTCACGCTCATGTTCTCATGAGCGTGCGTGTATTTTCAGTCATGCTCATGTTCTCATGAGCGTGCGTGTATTTTTAGTCACGCTCACGTTCTCATGAGCGTGCGTGTATTTTCAGTCACGCTCACGTGCGTGCGTGTATTTTTAGTCACGCTCACGTTCTCATGAGCGTGCGTGTATTTTCAGTCACGCTCACGTTCTCACGAGTCTGTGTGTATTTTTAGTCACGCACACTTCCACGAGTGCGTGGATTTTTAGTCACGCTCTCTTATGAGTGCGTGGATTTTTCCTTCATGCTTACGCTGTGCTTGCTTGCGTGACTTTTCACGCTCACGCTTGCCAGCGTGTATCACTTTTCACGCTCACTGTTCACGCCCATTTTCCACGCTCACCCCAGCTAGACTTAGCGTGACTTATTGGTCTTAAGCATAGACTTCTTGCGTGACTTTTGGCCTTAGCATAGACTTGTTGGCGTGACTTCCTGACCTGGGTGTTTTTATTTATTCCTCAACCTATTCATTTAATGATGGCATGATAATTCTTCTATTATATCCTTACGCCTTTTTGTGTGAATTTCTTGATAAATCATGATATGTTAAATTTGTTAAAATAGATTGTTATGTAAAATGCACCTTGTGTCCTGATTGATCCATAGATACCCAGTATGACTAGAACTTAACCCTGAGAGTTATAGACCCGACCCCATGTAATATTGATGGACTTTCATGCCTTGTCACCATTGATAATGATTATGATATGGACTAAATAATTGATCATGCGTTTCTAGTTGGAACTAAGAGACTGGCTAGTCGTCTTATTGAATTGAATGAATGAGACACGTTCATGTAATGAACTATTATACTCGATTAGCCGATCCCAAATATTGGCATACAGGCACATGCAGGCTTCAAAGTAATTATTTATTATTTAATTATCTATTTATCTTACAAAGACAGCATATGTACTCTATGGTCAAGGCATGATTATTTCGTGGTTAATTTGATTGTTGCATCACGCTATGTAAGACCTACAACCTAGCCGCACAGGTATCGTTGTAGAGTTGCGCATATCGTACCCCGTACGAAAGTACTCATTTGAATGGCCATGATCCACGGCATGGAACTTCGCTCAACGTAGGGACTATTAAGTTAAATAAAATAATGATGGCATAGAGAGAATGGATTCCCGAGTTCTTATATGGCAGCCCCCTTGGACTGTTAAGTGCCCGACGGGCCGGCTGATTCCCACAGATACTGTAAATCTGTCACACAGGCAGGGAACAGTATCTGCTTATATTATTGTACATGCTATAATGGCGGGCGTCCCGCTGGGACTCGTCTAACTACATGATTGGCGCAATTGATTGACTGGATAGACTAGCCTTGCTCGCACATAGTAAGAACTGAGGAATCCCTATTTTTGCATAATTCCAGGATAACTTGGGACTCACAATAGCTAGCCGTAGGAATTGATTGGCCGTTGAAGATGATTTGTTTGTGTACTGTATCTACTCTGTTGCCTAACTGAGATGATCAGGATGTCAGGACATGACGGGCCAACTTCTGTCCTTGTTTGGTTGGGAGGTTGGTTCGAAGTGTCGTGACGTTATGTGAATCCTAGTGGGAGGCAGAGATCTATTATTACATTTTCTTACTTACTAGTTTAGTCCTTCATATCGTCCTTCCTTGTGGTACTTGCTATTAGAGGTCTAACCTCTCTGGTTTTGCATGGCCAGATTTAGAGCCGGTCCCCGAGGATCCAGCTTACTTCTACCTCCAAGATGGTCAATACTAGAGGGATGATCGCAGGAGGACTCGAGTGGGTTTCCCTACTTGACCGTTCGTTTTGTCATTTACTTTATACTTAGCCGTTTGGCACCGACATGTTGGTCGGATCGTCTTGTACTTACTTTTGCATGATTGTAATTAAGTCAGACTGCAGCTGATAACAATTGTGTATACCTTACTATACCATTTGGCTATGTTTTGTAAAGCCAGATTTTCAGAACATTTTGACTGAGCGTTTGGGACGCCTTACTGCTTTATCTTACATGTTCTGTATTACTGTTTCTTATTTGAATGATTGAGACAATAGATGCGAAATGACCATAGTGAGACTTTTATGTAGTTTGCACCCCCTCGTCTGGTTAGACAGCATTGATCGTATTATACAGTATTCATCTACCCGTAATACGTAGCTGGCTGAGTCATTTCCCGCTCTCCAGTATTCTGGTTCTGGGGCGTGACAAGCACCATAATCTAACCACCATGTGTTTTTAGGTACTAAATCTAAATTAACCTCAGAACAGACCAAATTCGGAAATGTACTTTTCTTTATACGCCATGCGTGGTACTTTGTACATTTCTTCTTTATATGTCCTAGCTTGTCACAAAAGAAATAACCCTTAGTTTTATATTGTTGTTTCTTTTGAGCTGGACCCTTAGCAGCTTCTGTATTTTTTTCTCCCTTAAAGATTATCCCATTAAACATAAAAATTAAATTCTTATTGGCAGATATTGTAGCAACATTAACTGTAAAGAGAACAAAAAATAAATAGACAAACATGCTCTAATTAATAACCAAATAGTAATATATAGTCAAACAAATTCAAATAATGGTGAACCCCATCTCAAGATACCTAGTACATCATTAATATCAAGTCTTTGGACAGTGATATTAAATACAAGTGGTACTCTTGGTGTAATGATCAAACGTTGACAATAAGTCATGTCAAATAATAAGCCTATCTTTGGATCGGATTATTATTCACATGTTAACCTTACAATTGTCACACATTTATCACCACAAGTATGTGTGCAATTCGGCCAAATATTAACCTTCCTTTGGGCCGACTAATACCCGCATGAATATACACACACAAACATCCAACATCCCTCATAGACTATCTATGCAAGAGAGGTTACTTTGGCGACATCTTGTTTCAATGAGTCTATTTAAAATATTAGACAACTATTGCTAGTCACAAAAGGTACCAAAAATTTGAATGTTAACTAAATTTTACAAACTGAACCATGTCTAAATTCTTATGCTTATTTAAATTAAATAATCATAAATTCTTATGTACATGCATATTTTAAAATTTAAATTAATATATAATCAACCGATTAGATTCTAACAAATATGCATCAACAAATAATATCAAATAATTCATAAGGATTACTTTAAATAGATTAATCTATAGAAGACCAAATATATGCATCAACAGATTACATCAAATAATCTATAAAGATTATAGCAAAATTGATCTACTATATCAAAAGCATGTGAATCTTGTGCATGATTTAAATCACGAATTAAATCAGCCAACCAAAGAAACCTTCATACAGAAATATGTTCTTTAGTTCTGTTGGTTCATTACTACATCAAAGCACCATGTGGTTGAGTTGGTCTAAATGTGGCAGATTAAGGTTCTGGTCCGAAAGGGTTGTGGGTTTAAATCCTACTCCCAACAAAAAATAATCTGTGACATTAATATGGCTGAGATGGTCTAAGGCGCCAGATTAAGGTTCTGGTTCGAAAGGGTGTGGGTTCAAAATCCCACTCTTAAAAAAAATTCCACTCCGGCAGGTGCAAGTCTGCACTTAATTAGGGTTCATGTGCTCTTGCTTCATATGCATGCAGACAAAAATAGGCATAGCACAACCTTAAGCACTGGCCGGCAGTTGCTGGATGCCTGTGCTAATTAATTTATACTCTATAAACTAATAAACCAAGAACTACAATCAAATCATTGACTCAATTATTTAAATATGAAACCATTCGAATTTATCAGCAAAATCCAATCAATACATGACTTCTAAACAGAGTTTTAAACTCAAAAAAGATTATACATAATAAACTATAACCACAATTATGCACCAACAAACCAACTTTGACCAAAACACACCCTAGCGAAACATTAATGAAGAAAAATGTTTGAATATATAAATCTTCGAAACAATATCGACCCACTAACAGACCGAGCACAAAATCAATCGCCACAATCCCCAAGCATCAAACGATCTCACACAAAAAAAATATTGATCGAATAAAGAACCCTAAATTAAATTACATCAGATGATTTAGGGTTTCTGAACACCAACAAAATTCGAATCTAAAAACTTCAAACTCAAGAATCAAACAAGGAGGCTTTGATACCACTTGTTAGATTTTTTATTGTACCCTGTCGATTTATGAGATGAAGAACATAAATTAAATTGCGGAAGCATACCTGAATCCATTGCTAGACTTGATGGATCTTGAAGCGAACGTCTCTTTATTGGGTTCGATCTTCCAACTTGCTACGACCCTTAATGACAAAGAGCAATCCGAATCCTTTGTCCCTCTCTTTCCGTTGATGGGGATGCAGAAGAGAAAAAAGAGAAAACCTCTATTTTGGTGACCGTATAAGTTGGGGACCATAACCCTAATGAATACATATATTTATATGTTTTGATATTTCTAATTTGGCCCCTCATCAAATTAGAATTATCTCCGGTATCTACACATTAATTCCATGACAATTATACCCTTAAGCCAATTTTCAAATAGACCACTTTAATTTGGCTTAATTATTTAGATAGCCCAAACACAATTAATTTTACATGTGTGACCCCTTAATTATTGAATAATTCCAACAGAAAGAAATAACATTTGACTCATATTTGGGAAAATGCCAAGCTTACAACCACATCCCTACAACCCTCTTACAACCTTCACCCATTTGCTGACATGTGGGCTAGACCACCACCTGGCCCACATGTAAGAAAATAGGTGAGTGGTTGTAAGAGGGTTGTAGGGATGTGGTTGTAACTGTAGCATTACTTAATATTTGAGCTAGTCCAAACTTATAAATAAATAAAAATTGAACTGGAAATTGCTGAGAAACCCAATTTCGGGGTGGGCTTTTATGAAATGCCCACCCGCTGCATAAGTTTTATGAAATACCCAGAATTAAGTATTTTCACGTTAAATATTCCAAGATTCCCTTTTAGATGCCACCCGCTGGGAAATACTATTTTTATAATACCGAAACTACCCCTCCGCGCGAATTGGTCATCTATATGTATTTGAATTCAAAAAACTCTGATCTTGATTGCGATTTTCGTCTTCTTCTTCTTCACGGGAAATCTGAATTCCATTGCTCTCATATTCAGCAGAGATCGCAAAAATCGTTCGTAGTTCGGTGTGTTTTTCTTCAGTCGAACTCAGATCATCGCTCGTCATCATCATCACCATCATCATCATCTTCATCGTGGAGACATTTGAAGTTTTTCGACGATTAGGTCAATTGTGGAGAGAAGATCTTTCTTCTTCTTTTCCATAAGAATTATCATCGTTTTGAAAGAAGAACGAAACTCTTTATTCATGAAAAAATAAATTAACGTTTTAACACTGTAAATGACCATTCTCCGTGTAAACTAACACGGAGAATGCCATTCTCCGTTTTATTTAAAACGGAGAATGCCGTTCTCCGTGTTTCTAACACGGAGAATGACCATTCTCCTGCGTTTTAACACTGGAATGACCATTCTCCGTCTTAATTAGGACGGAGAATGACCATTCTCCGTCTTAATTAAGACGGAGAATGCCATTCTCCGTTTTATTTAACACGGAGAATGACATTCTCCGTTTTATTTAACACGGAGAATGACATTCTTCGTATTTCTAACACAGAGAATGGTCATTCTCCTGCGTTTTAACACTGGTATGACCATTCTCCGTGATAAATTACACGAAGAATGGCATTCTCCGTGTAAATTAAGACGGAGAATGGTCATTCTCCGTTTAATTTAGCACGGAGAATGGCCATTCTCCGTCTTAATTAGGACGGAGAATGCCATTCTCTGTTTTATTTAACACGGAGAATGACATTCTCCGTTTTATTTAACACGGAGAATGGTCATTCTCCTGCGTTTTAACACTGGAATGACCATTCTCCGTGTAAATTAAGACGGAGAATGTCATTCTCCGTGTTACTAACACGGAGAATGGTCATTCTCCGTGTAAATTAAGACGGAGAATGCCATTCTCCGTGTTACTAATACGGAGAATGACCACCCTCATGCGAAAATTAACATTTTTCGTGTTCTAAACGGAGAATGGCCATTCTCCTGCATTTTATGGTCAGCTGAAACTTTGGAGGGCCATAACTTTTGACTGGGAGGTCGAAACGAGGTCCCGTTTGTCGCAAAATGAGCGTATCGTCGAGGAGACTGAAAGTAACAGCTTCATAGTTAGACGGCCTTCCGAAATTTTAGAATCGCAAAAAAATGATGTTTGGACCTCCGTTTTAGCACTTTTGCCGTTCGTCCCGGTCTTTCCGAAATTTTCCGACGAGTTTTTAAAGATTTTTGAGGAGAAAAACTAGATTCGAAAGTGAGCAGCGTATGGAAGAAGATGGAGTATTGAAACGTTTTTTTTAAGAGCAGTTTTGTGGGTGTTTCCAATAAATTAAAAGGAAGGGCAAAAGGGTCATTTGGAACCCGCTTTGGATAAGTTTCTCTAATTCTGGACACGCGATGAAAGTTTTTTTAGCGGTGGATTTTACATAAAACTTTTTTAGTTTTTGGGCATTTCATAAATCTTCCCAAAATTGAACTACGCTTATAATTTGTCAGAAAGGGACAACAAAAACTAGTTCCACCCCCACCCCGGTCGGCCATGCACTCGCGCTATTATTGCCAAAGGCCGCAGTGGATCGAGATAGAAAGAGAGGGGAAGAAAGTGATTGATAATTTGATTAATCTCTCCCTCTCTCTGGCTAAAGACTTTTTAGCTCCCTCCCCACCTTCGCACCTCTCTCAGTTGAGTTTTGGTTGCGAGGTCCCACATCTGCTGGTCAGTACTACTTCTCTTTACTGATTATTCATCCATCCGTTCATTCATTCAGATCTCTTCTGAAATATTTTTCTACTTCATCTGTTGCTGTGTTGGTGGTGGAAGAAGAAGAAGAATGGCACTGATTTTGCTCCACGGGACGATGCACGTCACCGTTTTCGAAGCCGATTCGCTCCACAGTCGATCTTCTTCTGGCGCTCCCAGATTCTTCCGCAAGGTATCCATCCGTCCCCTGCCCCTTTACCTGATCTAGTAAAAGCTACTTAGAAAGGAAGGACATCTTGGAATAGAACCATCGCCAACCCGGGTCTTATGTTTTTGCTCTGGCTACTTTATATATATATATATATATATATATATATATATATATATATATGTTCTTAGAATTAGTAGTCTTTGAATTGTCTCTTTTTTGACTGTTCAGATAGGATCCTTGAATTATCCAATTTCTCACAAAATTTTGATCTACGGTAAAAAATAAAAAATCCCATATTCTAATCTCCGCATACATCTCTCTTAACCACTAGGCTAGAGGTCATATATATATATATATATATATATATATATATATATATATATATATATATATATATATATATATATATATATAAAATAGGGCCGGTCCGGAGCATTTTAATGTTGATGGTGAAATCCAAAATTATGCCCCTTGTTCTAAAGAGATTGATAACAAAATATTAATTTTTTTTGGAAAGATTCAGTGTTTCATTATCATGAACACATTTTACATTACCCTAGTAATTTTAGTACAAGCGTTTTCATTACGTTTAAACACAATATCATAGAAATCTTCAACAAAATCAATTACTCCTAGACATATGAAAACTAATAATATATTTGCAGAGCAGCAACAATGTCTTTTCACTCCAAATACCAAATTCAACAATCCCCAAATCATCTTATCTACAATATTTGTAAAAATTCACTACATAACACAACATTTATAGTATGTTATACAAAAATTCTAAATTAATTTACTCAAATTTTATTAATTTATCGGTGCAACTTGAGGTCATTAAAATTATTGTCGTTGTTAGCATCACCAACCTTCAAGTTCATCATCAAAACTCGAATTTCAGACCAAACACTCAAGTTCATTATTTGGAGATTGTTCAACAGAAGTTGCTTCGTCATTTTAGTGAATAGTTGTTGTTGTCTTAGTTACAACTTACACCAGTTCAACGATAGTAAAATCTCAATTCCCAACTTCAAATTCCTAAGTAGGTTTTGAAATTCTAGGTAGAAGGAGAGGGCATGAATGAGAAGAGATTTGGAAAAAATTAGAAGTTTGTAATTCAATTATAAATTGAAAGAAAGAAAGAGAGAATTAAAATCAACAATTTTCAAGAATAGTTACTGCATGTTGGCCATCAATTCGCCTCTTGAATCGGAAGGAAAGAAGTTTTTCTCTATAATCGGAAGAGATAAACTTTCTGTAGAGAATAATTGTTGTGTATTTTATTGATTGGCTACTCCACTACTTATAGGGAGTCTAGCTCCTCTTCATATTACATTTTCCAATGTGGGACTAAGTCCCTTATTAGTTCTCAACACTCCCCCTCAAGATGGACGATAGATATTAATCATTCCCATCTTGTTACATAGCTTCGACAGACTTAATGAACTAAAACCCTTAGTCAGACAGTCTGCCACTTGTTCTTCTGAGCGAACATGATCAATCTTCAGTATTCCTTGTTCCAGCTTCTCTTTGATGAAAAATCGATCGATCTCGATGTGCTTCGTTCTGTCGTGCTGAACTGGATTGTTAGCTATACTTATTGCAGCTTGACTATCGCTCAGAAGACGTAACGGTGCTCCCTTGTCCAGCTTCAACTCTGTCAGCAACGCTTTCACCTACAGCAACTCCGACACTCCTAAAGCCATTGCTCTGTATTCTGCTTCAGCTGTAGACCGTGCTACCACTGACTGTTTCTTGCTTCTCCATGAGACCAAGTTTCCTCCTACAAAGATACAATATCCTGTGGTAGACCTTCTATCGTCTATGCAGCTCGTCCAGTCTGCATCGCAGTATCCCTCAACTTCTATACATCCATTCTTCTTGAACCATAGCCCTTTCCCCGGCGTCCCTTTCAGATATCTCAAGATCTGAAACACTGTATCCATATGACCCGTTCTTGGATCATGCATGTAGCGACTTACTACACTCACCGCAAATGAGATATCAGGGCGAGTGTGCCCCAGATAAATCAATCTCCCTACAAGTCGTTGATATCTTTCACGATCAACTTGCTCTCCTGTTTCTGCTCCCAACTTGCACTTCTGGTTAATTGGAGTGATTGCTGCTTTACATTCCAGCATTTCTGTCTCCTTCAGCAGATCTAGTGCGTATTTTCTCTGTGAGAGAACAATTCTTTGTTCGCCTTCACACACCTCGATACCTAGAAAGTACCTCATCGCTCCTAAATCTTTCACCTCAAACTCCTTCGCGAGTTTTGACTCAGCTTAGCGATCTCGACTTCATCATTACCTGTGATTACTATATCATCCACGTATACAGCAAGTATAGTGATGTGGCCTCTTGTATGCTGAAGAAAGACCGTATGATCTGCATTTGCTTGATGGTATCCCATGCCTGTAACAGCCTTTCTGAATCTGTCAAACCAGGCTCGAGGAGATTGCTTGAGTCCATATAGCGACTTCTTTAGTTTGCACACTTTTCCATGCGATGTTCCTCCGTCTGATTCTGTAGTGTAGCACCCTGGCGGGAGTTCCATGTACACTTCTTCTTGTAGGTCCCCATGGAGAAAGGCATTCTTCACATCTAACTGGTATAGCTTCCACCCATAGTTTGCTGCAATGGAGACCAGAGTTCTTACGGTGCTCATTTTTGCTACTGGAGCAAACGTCTCATCATAGTCGATGCCATATGATTGTGTGTATCCTTTTGCAACCAACCTTGCCTTGTATCATTCCACTTTTTCTTCTGACGTCTCCTTTACTGTGTACACCCATTTGTATTCCACAGTTTTCTTCCCTTTGGGTAATGGAACCAGCTCCCACGTCTTATTTTTCTTCAGTGTTCCAAGTTCTTCCATCATTGCAGCTTTTCACCTTGGATCTTTCTTTGCTTCCTGCAAACACTTGTGCAACGAAGTAGAGTCTAATGATGCAATGAAGGCTCGATAATTCGAAGAAATGTTAGAATAAGACAGGTAGTTGTCAATATCATGTTTATAATCATCAAAACGACTTGGAGCCTTACCCGCATTGATGCGAGAAGATCTCCTTAAGGGAGCAATAGGTGGTGGAGAGATCATACCATCGGAGTCAGAGAGATCCGCATCAGAATCAGATTGATTCAATGCGGGGTCAACATCTTCAAGAGTTGGAGCAGGAGTAGACGAGGGACTTGGTACAGTAGGCATAGGGCACGGTACAGGCACAGTACTGGACTTATGCTGTCTCCTTCTGTAGACTTGGAGCTCCTTTTCCATTGTCTGCTGCTCCCCCTGTTTATCATATATATCTTCTTCATCTTCTGTATCGGAGTCACTGCTTTCTCCTCCTTTCGTCCAGTTTTCCACGACCGGGCATGAGACCGATCCGACTACCACAGATGGGCTTATTTTCTCTCCCTCACATCTAACACCCTCTGCGTTAGGTGTGTCACCAAACGCTGAACCGTCATCCGAACCATAATATGGTTCCAGTTCTCTGAATGTAACGTCCATACTTATAATCTTCCGTTCAACGGGGCTCCAACATGCGTATCCCTTCTGAGTTGTCGTGTAGCCGACAAAGACACATTTAACCGCTCTAGGATCCAGTTTGCCAACTCCTGGCCTATTATCTTGGACAAAACATACACACCCAAATACTTTCGGTGGAACAGTGTACGTGGTTGCACCAGTAAGCATCTTCAACGGCGTCTTCCAGTCCAATACCTGAGATGACATTTTGTTGATGAGATAAGAGGCCGTTAACACCGCCTGCCCCCATAAGTGTTTCGGGACATTCATAGCCAGCATCATCGTCCGTGCGACCTCCAGCAGGTGTCTGTTCTTTCGTTCGGCCATACCATTTTGTGCCGGTGTATAGGCACATGAAGTTTGGTGTAGTATTCCATGAGTGGATAAGTACTCAGCAACCTTCTTATTTGTATACTCCGTCGCATTGTCAGACCGTAAGCACTTAATTTTAGTGTCATATTGTGTTTCTACCCGACGATGAAAGTCTCGAAACGCCTCAAAGACGTCACTTTTATTCTTCATAAGGTAGACCCACGTTACACGAGTATAACAATCAATAAAAATGACGAACCATCGGAAACCGTTAATACCGGTTGTAGGACAAGGGTCCCATACGTCCGATTGTATCATATCAAATGCAGCTGAACTTCTACTTCCTGAACTCACATACGTGCTTCTGGTATGTTTACCCAACTAACATGCATTACAAAATAACTTCTCTTTATTTGTCCTTTGGTATAAGGACGGATACATTCGACTAATAATTTTAAAAGAATAATGACCGACACGCTGGTGGCGGAGTAGCAATTCATCTTCTACACTGCGCCGTGAATCTTCCGGTGGTGTGTCTGCTACCAGAGATGCCAATGCTTTGTCCAGTCCAGTCCTGTCCAAGTACCACAGCCCCTTATGTCATGTGCCAGTCCCTAGTCATCGTCCTGTCCCCTTCTCCTGAAAAGTCACCGTAGGAATGTCAAAGGAAACAGTACAGTTAAGATCAAGAATAATGGCACTAATAGAAAGAAGATTGACAGGAAAAGACGGAGCATGTAAGACATTGGTGAGAGTGAGAGAAGGGGTGCATGCGACAGTGCCTTTACCCATGACAGGGCTGGAGTTACCATCAGCAGTCTGAATGCTCTCCGGCGTCGGTAGGTGAGTATAGTCCTGGAACTCACCGCGGGACCCCGTAACATGGCGAGATGTCCCAGAGTCCATAATCCAACCTGGTTGGTGGACAGCTGCTGCAAGAGCACGCGCAGGAATACCTGTGCTGGTTTGGGCAAAGCAAGTGATGTGATCCTCCGAGGTAGATGGCGTCCCATGACTGTCGTCCGAACCCAGCTTCGTGCTGCGTAACTTCGCAAGAAACTCCTTCTCAAGAGGGGTTAACTCAGCCAGGTGGTTTTCTCTCCGCCAGATTAGCTTTGTGTCCTCCAGAATAATTTTTCCTTCTAACAGCATAACCGCCTCTACCACCTCGACGACCTCCGCGGCCCCGTCCACGATCACTCGACTGACTTTGCAGGGATTTTGGACAAAATCTGATATAATGTCCTGAGTCACCACAGTTGTGGCAAACACCGACCACAGAGGGAGGCTGATTGAAGGCGGCAAGGAAAGACTTGTCAACAGCGGCTTGCTTCCCCTGGAAATAGCCCTTGTTGGGCATCAACTTCAAGCGAGCCTCTTCTTGTGCCATGGCAGCTATGGCTTTTTCTATGGTTGGAAGCATGGGCTGTGCTAGGAGTACATTCCTTCTATGCTCAAACACAGGGTTAAGACCCTTCAAGAACTTCATCATCCGTTGTCGCGAAATATAATCCAAGAACTTTTGGAAATGTTTCGCAAATGCTGGTTCGACTTGTGCATCTTCCATCCCAAGAGGATCATAGTGATCCATATCCAATACTTCTTCAACAGTGCTGCATACTCAGAGATGGTACGGTCGTCCTGGGCCACCCTATCAAGTTCATCCTGCAGTTGGAAGACCCGCATAGGGTTGCCTGAGCCTGAGTACATATCCTTCAAAGTCTGCCATATATCAGCAGCAGCCTCCATCGCCTCTACATTGTCGGACACCTGGTCGGTCAAGGAGGCTGTCAACCATCCAGTCACAACATTGTTGACAATTTTCCAAATAGCAAACTCCTTTGAGGAGGGATCATCTGGCGCCTTGGTTTGGCCATTGACGTAGCCAACCAAGCCTCGTCCCTTCAGCGTCCGCATGGCCTGTCGTGACCATTTCAAGTAGTTGGACGTTCCTTCCAACTTCGTCTCCAGCTTGTCCAGCTTCCCTATTTTGTAGGGTGACGGATCCACATCAGTATGGATCACACGTAGGGTTGTCTCGGTTAATCTCTTTGATAAAATATCATCAATCAAGGCCTTCATCTCTTCTGCTGTCAGTTTGCCACTGATCGAATCCATGGCGTCTTCAACTGTGATTCGCCGTTGTCATCATCTTCGTCGGCTTCGTCGTCGTCGTCGTATTCGTCGGCTTCGTCGTCGTCTTTATGTAAAGTCTTCAACAGAGACCTTACGAATGCGCTGTTAACGTGGCCAATACCGGCGCGCGCATGTAGATCCTAATTTGCAGATCGAGAACGGAAAACAAATAAAGCATTTGTAATTCCGAAGGACGTAATCTAGGAACAGATGGTGCAAATAAAGCATTTGACAGCCATACGTCTTCGAATAACTGCTCACATAATCTCTCTCAAATTAGGGTTTTTTTTCGTTTTGAAAAAAGGGGGGGGGTCGACAGCAGTTGGAGTCGGAAGAGGGGGGGCGTCGGGGGGGGGGGCAGCAGCAGGGGGGTTCGTCGGCGGCAGCATAGGGGGCGTTGGGGGCAGCAGGGGGGGCGCCGGGGGGGCAGAGGGGGCGCCGGGGGGGGCAGGGGGGGAGGGCGTCGGGGGGGGAGGGAGCGTGGGGGGGAAATTGTCGGGGGCGGGGGGGAGGGGGGGCAAGGGGGCGTCGGGGACAACAGGGGGCGTTGGGGTGGGGGGGCAGCAGGGGGGCGTCTGGGAAGGGGTGGAAATTTTTGTGTGTGTGTGGTTATGGCTCTGATACCATGTAGAGAATAATTGTTGTGTATTTTATTGATTGGCTACTCCACTACTTATAGGGAGTCTAGCTCCTCTTCATATTACATTTTCCAATGTGGGACTAAGTCCCTTATTAGTTCTCAACACTTTCACGGTTGAAAAAGTAATTGACCATTTTTTTTTTCTTTTATCCACTCTTTTATTATATATTAATATCATATACTATATATTATTAACTATTAAAATTATTTGAAGCCCCTTAGACCTTGGTGTCCCGGACCCAGGTCACGTCTGCCCCTCCCCCGACCGGCACTTGTATAAACTCCTAGCATAATTGTAAGGGAACCCACCCAGCCAGAATGCGCAATGTCTCTATCAGCTGAGCAAATATATATATATATATATATATATATATATATATATATATATATATGAAAAAAGGGTAAATTTTATTCCAAAATCAACTCATACAATCTTATAATCATGGGTAATCCCACACCCAATTAGGGTGCCATGGCATTTACATCAAATTCTATATTATGTAGAATGCCTATAGGAGGGGTGGTTAGCCCCTCGAAAATACGACGATTCCATTCCCTCCAAATATGCCAGACGGAGGCTGCAAGCCGTAATCTGGCAGTCTTGAACCATGTCTGCCCCCTTCCTCTTCGACCTCGTATTCCGGTAACGATGTCTCCGATCTCTCTTCCCGTGTCACAACCTCCCAGTGCTCTGCGACACTGCTCAGTCCATAAATATATGGAGACAAGAAAGGATGATTGGGGAGATCCAGACAACCCTAATCCTCTGGGAAGAAGGGCGACCTCCGGTTAATGGAGGGCGGGGTGGGGGGGGGGGGGAATTAACCCAGCAATACCCAGGGGGCAAGGAGAGGCCGACTTAAGGTATCGGGGGAGAAGGGTAAGGCCCATATGGCTATATAAACATATGAGTGGTATGGCTCCTCTGTTAAAGACTCAGAGCAAGGAGGTGGCCGCCCTACATCGGACGTTTGGCCAGCCTGCCTCCTCTGTGAATGCCTCCAAGGTGTTTGACAAAACCCCGATAAGAAGGGAGTCAGGGTTGCCTTATGGCCAAGCTATCTCATGACCTTAAGAGGTTTAGAGATTGGTGGAAGTCAATGGGGGGACGAAGGGCGGATCTTACTATGAACGATCTCGCAGAGACCCTAGAGTACTGGAAGAACACTGTATTCTGTATGTTATAGGCAATAAGCCATTTTATAGCTAACTTCATAGATTTACTGCTATAATATGGAGACCGAAGGGGATGATGGAAGACAATGGATTATTCCTCGTTAAATTTGATTTAGCAAAGGACATGGAGAGTGTCCTGGAAGGTGGCCCGTGGACGTTCGATGACAGATTGGTTGTGCTCTGAAGGTGGAACCTCGATTCAAACTTCGAAAAAGAAAGGGCTTTTGTGGTCCCGATCTGGATTCGCCTCCCTTGGTTGCACCCTCAACTATGGAGCACAACGACAATTACGAAGATAACCAGCTTGTTGCGAACCCTATCCGTACTGACGCAGCCACTGCCCGAAGACATAGGCTGGAGTGTGCGCGTATCTTTGTGGAAATCAAGGCGACGAACAAGCTCCTAGAGAAGATTGGAATTGTTCTACCCAGTAGAGAGCTGATGGATCTTGAAGTTGAGTACGAGTTGCCGCCAGTGTGTAAGAATTGCTCTAGTTCCGGTCACCTAGCTATCCATTGTAAGCTTAAGAAGTCCCATATGAAGGATCCCCTTATTAGGGAGGTGACATACCCTACTCAGGTTCAGGTTGAGAAAGAGGCTAGACAAGGCACTGATGATCAGCATATGGAGCATGGAATCCTGGAGGATGCCACTGTCATCCCCCACCCTAGAATGAGGGATAGCGAGGAGGGGGGCTCGTACCTTCTAGGTAAAAGAGCATGTGGATATCTGGAAAGCAGATGCGAGATGATGTCGTCATAGGACCTAGTGGTCTATTCGGGTGGGAGAGGTTATAGAGACTTCATCTAGCGGCGCCCATCCGCCTATCCCCTTGGGGAATGGTGTTCCCCTTCTTGGTGTCCCCCTCCCCTTGGGCTGGTTTCCCCTTATGACCCGATCCAGGAAGAAGGCTCACCCGGAACTCTCCGGGAAGAAACCTCTGCAAGATTCATCTAATCAGCAACAACTGCCGAACATTGCGGAATCAAATAAGAATGCCTAATTAGAAATGGGTTGTCCTCCTTCCTGAGGAGGCGAATAAAGCAAACTTAGCGACTAACCCTAAGTTTTCAGGTACCCGACAGCTATGTTGTTATAGGCGACGCCTAGACGGTCTAGGCGTGCAGGTCGGAGAGGGCTCGCCTCAACCTGGAAAAACTTTCCTGTGTGAGGTGATGCTCGCCTAGGCTCCCGTCTTGGGTCGACTAGAAGAAAAAAATGCACCTAGACGCCAAGCTTAATGCTTATTGCTTATTAGTTATACTACATATTTATTGTATACATAATTATTGTATACAATAAATATTAGTTAAACTCTGCCTCACTTAATGCTTATTAGTTATACTACATATTTATTGTATACATATTTGCGTAATTTTTTTCAAAAGAGCAGCAGGTTCCTGCGCGTGCTCCTAGGCGCGCCTAGGCGAGGCGCGTGGACTGTCGTCTCGCCTCGCCTAGTGTCCAATACAACATAGCATGACAGGTAACACTCGCCCACCCCCTACCCCCATGAGAGTACTCTAATAAGGAGTTCCACCCGCGATATTAATGTCTATCATCTCCTGGAATGTTCGGGGGGGAGGGGGGGACTCGATAGGGAGCCCTCAAATCGGTCTCCAAGATCTCAATGCGTTCCACAAGATCGGCAAGGCTATGCTCTATCGTAGGCTCCTTGCTCTTGCCCTCTTGTTGGTCTTGGCGTGCCTCTCCTTAGGCTACACAGGCCCCTCTTGGACATTTCGGGATGTCAACATGGTACCAACCGACCTTCGCTCTGATACTACTTGTCATGGACGTAGTATTTTTGCCTACAGTTTGACCCGTGCGGCAGCTTCCTACTCGAAGACTCGTGCTAGCTTTCCTCAAACACTTAGCTAGATTGCTAAGGTGAAAATGAGAAATATGTGGAGCAAAAGAGAGATTGGAAGATTAAAAATTTCACTATATTAGAGAGAGTTTATAACTTCTTGGGTGGTGAGGAACAAATGAGCCTCTCACCTATTTATAGCGCCTCAAAGGGCTTACATGAAGTTTCTGAAAACAAAATATTCTATGGATTATTCTAGGTCCAAGATATTTCTAAGGAAGACTCTAGAACATCTAGAAGGCTATGCAGACATCATGAATCTTCAAGAAGACTCCACCACATTCTGGAGGATTCCAGAAGCTTCCAGCAAAATTCCAGTCCGTGGAGAGTTATGCAGATACGTTATGGTGGGACAAAAAAATCTTGTGCGTGACAACAAGCTCTCTTTGCTATGACACTAACTAGTCCATACTCCATAGTTCGGCCGAGACCAGACTATGTACATAACTAGTGAGTTCCACAACTCCAAAGTCTCTTCCATATTGTTGTCGGAGATGTTCGCAACCTTCACCCTATCGATCACGAATGGTTCAACATATTGCACGGTGGAAGAGTCTTCCACTCTTTATGTCGAACAAATAGCCGCCCATGAAATTGGATGAGTGCCAGTGATAAACCATTGAGGATTTGTGCCAAGGAGGTCGGGTCATCCTTTTCCTCCTTATAGCTTTTTTTAGCCCTCCTTCAAGCCATGGCTGTTGTTCAGCGTTGACTCCTAGAGATTGTATCAGCCTGGCGCCTGCGACTCTCCATCTTGTTCACTAGGGTCTTGGACAAGTAACCCTACTCGCCGCTTTCTTCTTGTGATAGTCATCCAGCTGCCTTCCTGCGGATCTTCCCATCGATTTAAGGCCTACAAACTCATCCCGAAGGCCCGCACATGCACTGCACATGCACCGCACTTGCATCGCACCCGCACTCACATTTATTCTCCCACAGAAAATTAATTGTGCTTCTTCCGCCACCAGGATATATATATATATATATATATATATATATATATATATATATATATATATAAAACGATGGTGGCGGCTACTGTTCCCGGCTCTGCTAGGGCATCAGTTTTACGCGGCGTGGAGGCGGCTAACCGCCCCCCGGACCCCGGGAAAGGGAAGGGGGTGGCGGGGGCGGCCGGGTGGCGACCGGCCAGCGGCGGTCGGCGGCGGCGGGCCGCCGGAAAACGGCGCGGCTACAGCGGCTCGCGTCCGCGATGGCGTGGCAGGTCAGCACACGGCCCGGGGAGGTCCGGCGACCCCCCCCGGGGGGCGGGCGGCTGCCGGCGACCTCCCCCAGGCGGGGGGGGGGGCGGCCGGGGCGGGCTGCGGGCGGGAAATCCCCTCCCGGGCAAGGTTTTTGCTGGGTATTCGACGACGGCAACATCCGGGGGGTCCTCGATGGTGTTCGCCGCCCAAAGAACATCGTCGGGATTGGAGGATGAGGAGGGGGCATGGACCACGGTCCAGAATCGGAGGGTCCGACGCGGAGGAGGGCAAAGATCACAGATCCCTGAGGCTAGGAGGGGCACAACCTCTACGCAGGGATCGGACAGGAGGGCGGGGATAGCCAGGAGAGCGGGTACATAGGGGGGACAGGCACACTCGGGGGATCGGGAGAGACAAGCCAGGATTGCTTGGCGGCCTCGTGCGAAAGGGGCGACTGGGACGGCTGTCCCAGTTATCGGAGGAAGAGTTACTTCTGCGAGCACGAGTGCCAGGCCACCCCCGTCGTCCCCACCACGGAGTTCGGGCCCGCGGCCTGTATCCTGGGCGGAAGCATGCAAGGCGGGGGTCGCCAAGACGCCGGCATCGATGGAGTACGTTGCACCTATGGAGATTGGGGGTGAGCTCTGCGCCGACTTCCCGGCCGATGAAGTGGCGAAGGTGACGGCATTCTGGGAGAACACGTTGGTGCTATACGTGTTGGGGAGCAAGCCCTTCTACGGGCAGATCAGAGGATATGCGGACAGAGTCTGGCGACCGAAGGGGAGCATGGAGTTCTTCTCCAAGGAGAACGGCTTCTATTTCGTTAAATTTGGGCTGGCAGAAGATGTGACTCGGATTCTCCAGGGAGGGCCATGGACATTTGACGGCCGCCTCATCATTCTGAAGCAATGGACTCCCGACTTGAGGTGTGAGAAGGAGGTGCTCAATGCTGTGCCAGTGTGGGTTCGTTTCCCTGAGTTCCCGGTACGCTTCTGGAGTGTTCCACTGCTTATGAGACTTGCCAGCCTCATTGGCAAGCCGATTAAGGCGGATGAGGCCACCACCTTCAGGTCTAGACTGCTGTATGCTCGGGTCTTTGTGGAGATTGACGCCAGGTTGGACCTGCCTGAGCAGCTGAAGTACAGGACACCTGCTGGCCAGTTCGCTTGGCAGAAGGTGGAGTATGAGTGGGTTCCCCCCAGATGTCCGGCATGTGCCTGCTTCGGGCATCTCCCGAGCGCGTGTAGACGTGGGGGAGCTTCTGAGGTGGTGCCGGAGGAGGCTGTGCGGGTGGCAGGTGGTGCAGATGACTCCCCCGTTGGGGACCAGGTGGGCGTGATGGAGGATGATATGGAGGCAGACTCCCCCCTCATCTCGGGGGAGGGTGAGGGGCCCCCGACGGAGGATCTTGCTGGAGCGTTGGTTGAGTATGTGGGGACGAGGACCATGACCACCAGGAGTATGGGACAGGAGGACAGGCGACAGGGAGATAAAGAAGCGCTTGCTATTCAGGTGTACAGTCGGAAGCGCCAGGCTACGGAGGCACATGGTGAGGACAGCGGACAGGGTGGGACAGAGAGAGTGTGGCAGGTCAATCCGAAATGGGTGGCAGTACTAGCACAGCCTCCCCCGCAGGGGGACCCACACGGGGCCACGGCCCCCCTCCTTCTACAGGGGGATAGAGATGAGGATACCAGTGATATGGAGGTTGCACTCTCCCCGGGTGGCCCTTCAGAGGATGTTCAGGGGACCCCACCAGTGATTTAGATGTCGGCCCTTGCCTGGAATGTCCGGGGGGGGTGTTCTCTGGGGAGATGGAAGGAGATTAGTGAGGTGCTGAGGAAGGAACAGTGTGAAATCTCGATACTACTTGAGACTAAGATCAGGGGGGCGAAAACTCTGACCCGTAGAACCCCTACGGATTGGGTCCAGCTTCACAACCTTGGTCTCTGTGATATGGCGAGGATCTGGGTTAGATGGAATGGAGCTAGTTGGGATGGTGAGGAGGTTTTTATGTCTGACCAGCTGGTGGCTATCTCCTTCACCAACAAGGGGGGATTCCACTTCTTACTGGGTGTCGTCTACGGGCACAATGACAGGAGGCGTCGGAAGACCTTGTGGCAGGACATCATCAGGTTGAGCTCACTAGCGAGGCATCGGCATCTCCCCCTTCTTATTATGGGAGACTTCAATGCTACGCTATACCGGGGAGAGAAGCTGGGGGGGAGGCCGGTGCCGGACCAGATTCTTTCTGATTTTCAGTCTTGTCTCCTCCAGTCCGGGCTCAGGGACCTGGAGAGGATAGGACACATATGGACCTGGCACAACAAGGCAGAGGTGAGAAGGGTGGCATGCCAGCTGGATCGGGCCCTGGGGAACAGTGACTGGTTCCGCCTATTCCCTTCTTCTGTGGCTGAGGGGCTCCCTGCGGGGACCAGTGACCACTCGCCGATTCTGGTGCGCTTCGTGGAGAGTCCCAGATGGAGAGCCCGCCCGTTCCGGTATGACAACAGTTGGTTCCTATCAGCTGGCTATGAGGAGACTGTGGCGGGAGGACTTGGCCAGGAGGTGGACGGCACTGCCCAGTTTTGCATGGTTCGCAGGCTGAAGAGCGCTAAACGCGCCATCCGGGACTGGGTGAGGGCACTCCCCCGGACTTCCCTGCAGGAGAAGGAGGCGGAGCTGCGAGACCTGCAGGCAGAGCTTCAGGGCGACATGTTGAGTGGGGAGCTGGCGACTAGAGAGAAGAGTCTGGCTGCGGAGGTCAACACCTTGAGGCTTCAGCAGGAGATTAGTGCGGCCCAACGGGCCAAATGCTCCTGGCTCAAGGATGGGGACCGCTGCACCAAATTCTTCTACGATGTCATCCGGGCGCGTCAGCACCGGAACCATATCCAGCGCCTGATTGGCAGAGACGGGCGCCTTGTGACTGACCAGGTTGCTATCCAGGATGAGGCTGTCCAGTTCTACTCTGAGCTTTATCATCAGACGGATTATCCATCGGTTTTTCCGCAGCTGATTACGAAGACGTTGATTACGGAGTACGGCAACAGTCTTCTTATGGCCCCTATCCGGATGGCGGAGGTGGAGACGATTGTGATGCAGGCTGATGCTTCCAAGGCTCCTGGGCCGGATGGGTTCTCCAGTGGTTTCTACAAACGCCATTGGAACTCCCTTCAGGCCCCGGTCCTTGCGGCTGTTCAGGAGTTCTTTGATACGGGCAAGCTCCTGAAGGAGCTGAACCACACTTTCCTGACGCTTGTGCCCAAGAAAGAGGGGGCGACATCTCTTGCTGACTTTCGACCGATTGCTTGCTGTAATTATTTGTATAAAATAATTACTCATCTTATGTGCAGGAGGATGGAGGAAGCTATGCAGGGTCTGGTGTCTCGGAATCAGGCGGCCTTCATTAAGGGGCGGTCTATTGCGGAGCATAGCCTGCTGGCTCATGAGCTGATTCGGGAGTTCCACAAGCCAGGAGGGATGAAGGCGTGTGTGAAGCTCGACCTGAGGAAAGCCTACGACACCGTCAACAGGGATTTCCTCTGTCATTTGATGGGTGCGATGGGCTTCTCCGAGACTTGGGTGGATAGAGTCAGAGAGTGCATCACTTCTCCTACCTTCTCGGTCCTCATCCAGGGTATCCCCTACGGGTTCTTCGGCAGCAGCAGGGGGCTTCGGCAGGGGGACCCACTTTCCCCCTACCTATTCACCCTTGTGATGGAGTATTTCACATGTCTGATGGACATCGCGGTACATCGGGAGAGGATTGTACCGATATACAGCAGGGTCTCTCCGGTGGTTTCTCATCTCATCTATGCAGATGACCTTTTGGTCCTGTTGAGGCCTTCCATGCGAGGGATGAGGGAGCTTGCGGCAGTGATGGAGGAGTTCGGACAGCTATCGGGCCTCCGGCTGAACAGGGACAAGAGTAAAGTATACTTCAGCAACTCTTGCACTTTGAAGGAGGAGCGGGCTATGGAGCTTGGGGTGGAAAAGGGGGACCTCCCGGTGAAATATCTGGGGGTGCCCCTTTCAGTCAACTACGCGAAGGATCGTGACTGTCAGAGTCTGGTGGATTTTGCACAGAGGAGGGTTGAGGGCTGGCAGGCGGCTGGCCTATCGTTTGGAGGGCGTATTGAGCTGGTTCGTTCGGTGATTTCTGCTATTGCTCTGTTCTGGCTCCAATCGATTATGGTCCCCTTGGCTACTATCAGAAAGATTGAGGGCATATGTGCCAAGTTCATTTGGCATGGGGGGATTCATGCCATCTCTTGGGAGCAGCTTTGTCGGCCCAGGAAGGAGGGAGGTGTGGGTCTGCGATCTCTTGTCTCTGTCAGGGAGGCGGCGGGGATCAAGCTAGCATGGAGGTTCCTTCAGGGTGATTCTCTATGGTCGGCCTGGATGACTAGTCGGTATCTCCGGGGCAGGAACTTCTGGGTATGTGAAATTGACAACAACTTCTCTGTGTCTTTCAAGCATATCCTGAGGGCCCGTCCTGTTCTGCGGACGGCTTTGCGTAGGAGGATGAGGGAGGGAAGGGAGACGGATCTTTGGCTCGATCCGTGGATCTCAGGTCAGTCTCTCCTGGAGATTCTGGGCCCCCAGAGGGACGACGTGGCATACAGAGGACTGACGTGTCGGCACATCATCCGTGGTGGGGTATGGAGGCCTGAGGAGTACCGGTTCACTGCTACGGTAGTTGAGGAGATCAGACAGGTGCAGATCACTCCTACGGCACTGTCTGATGTATGGATGTGGGCCCCTCCCGGCCGATCGGAGGGTGCTGGGGAGTTCCGATTTAGCAGCTGCTATGACCTTGTCCGCCCCCACTTCGATGATATTGAGGAGTACGACTTTGTCTGGGGGAAGGGGCTCGCCAGGAAGATGCAACTGTCCGCATACAAACTGGTGTTGGGCCGGTTGCTCACTCGGGACAGATTGCTTCGGTTCGGGGTTCCTGTCCCTGATCCTAAGTGTGTTCTGTGTGAGACAGAGCCTGAATCTATTGGGCACCTGTTCTTCCAGTGCCATATGGCGTGGAACATATGGGCAGAGCAGAGCCGGAGACACTTGGGAGGGGTTGGCAGGGAGCGGGACTTCAGAGAAATCCTTAAGTGGATTGGTGATCGCAGGGGCATGGAGCAGAGCTGGGCTAGGCGTGCTAGATTGAGACTTGCTGCGTCAGTTTGGCATGTCTGGCGGGAGAGGAACCGGCGCATTTATGAGGGACTATCCACCCCAGTGGTGGGCATACTCCATAATATTGAGTCGGATGTACTAGTTATGTCCCCCTGAGTTGGGATTGTATCTTATGTTGTAACCTTATTGAGATGATGGAATAAAATTTACCCTTTTTCCAAAAAAAAAAAATATATATATATATATATATATATCCTTCGAAGAAGGTATATATTATAGATAAAAATGATGATTACAACTATGATCCAGTCCAGATTACAAAACGGGTCATCTGGGATCTAGGATATCTATTTCATCATCTATATTTCTTTGTACAACAAAAATACTGAGGAAAAGACCTTCAAAGATACTTCAATTTCGCTCCCTCCACACATGCCAGACCATTGTCCCAATTATTCTGAGACGGCAGTATACATCTGCTCCGCTGCCCTTCTGTGCTTTAACTTCATTCAAAACAAAAGAAAAAACTCTACAATGCGCGGTGGGAAGGCCAGACTTAAGACCCCTGGGAACTCCAAATTTCCCAAGCATAGTCACAAACAATATAACGTTTTGGAGTATCGGCTTCCGGCTGCTTCGAATAAGTCGGAACTCATACCAACGTAGTTCTTGAACCTTGATTAGGGACAGGTCCCTAGATTGGTATCCAGGCCTTTGTGATTCTATATATGTGATTTCGACATATTAAGGTTCTTGCCATCTCTCTTTGTACTCTTCTGGCCCTATGAATACTAAGTTGAGCGTCATTCTCAACCAGCTACAGGTAATATGAGACACAATCCTTGATCTCAAAGAACCATTGCCAATTCAGAGTTAATTAATCAGAACAACTTACTGGTCTAGTCTGCGCTATTTGTGTCTGTGTAATTAGGGACGGACCAAAAGCACTCTCCCCCCCTTAACTTTTGAAAATGTTCACTAGTTACGTTATAATTTTGAAAGAAAAAGTAAAAGAAATATTATTGGCCCCCAGAAGTTTTGCAAAAGAAGAAAACATGTTTAACCCCTCATCATGGTTCCATGTTTAATGTTAGTATTAATCGTAAAAAGAGGATTTAGTGATGAGTTTTCTGATGGAGTTGAATAACAACTTCATAACATTCTACCGACAGGATAAGATTCGTGGACAAACCATTGGTAAAGTTATGCCCTTCTTTTCGTTGCTCTCAAGATGTCAAATTATCCTGTTATGACTTGCACATGTGGGAAATTGGTGATAAATTTAGTCATTTATCATCATAGTAGTTTGTTTGATCAACATTAACAACATATTCTCTTTGTTGATTGGTTTTGATTATTTTTATAGAAGTAAAAGAGTAAATACTATTTGTGTTCTCCTTCTGGCTAGGCTACCAGTTAGTTTACCGGTGGTGTTGCCTACGACTCTTTATGGTAACAAAGCAAAATAAAATGTGACTTGTGTTGGAGTGGGTGGGGTTCCCACCTATGTGGAGAATACCCCGGAGAGCGACGAGCGCCATCCGTGTGTCGGAGAAGCTTGGGGAGTGCATGGATTTTATTTTGGTACATATATGGTAAGAAAATATTTGATTGGATTTCCATATTTACTTTGATTATATATTTATGATTGGACCCTTCATATAGTAGCTTTCCATATTATTGGGTTTCCAATTATGGTAAGCTAATTATGATTGGATTTCCATTAAATATATGATTGATTTATATTGGAAGTTTCCATATATATTGGCCTTCCATGTATGGGTTACCAAGGGCTTATAAAAGGGTGATGCATGCTAGTTGTAAAATTATCTCAAAACAAAGAGTGCTTTACAATCTTTGAGAGAGAGAGAGAGGATTAAGGACTATTGTGAAGGAGAGATTGCTTCGAATAATTTTTCGGCATCTCTTGTTCTTCGGAGTCCGCAATCAAAAATTTTCTTCTTTCAAGTGAGTTGTGGTGATCCGTGTTGGATCGGGAGAAGCTTGTAGAGGGTGTATTCTCTTTATTCCATTATTGGAGGTTCTTCAGGGTTGGACTCCGATCGTCCCGTGGTTTTTTTCGCAAGGGTTTTCTACGTCAAAAATCTTTGTGTCTGCGATTGTGTTTGACGTTTTTGGTTTGTGTGCTTTTGCTCGGTTCTCTCGCAGGACTTTCTGGTTTGGGGGAACGGTTTCCGCGCTTCGTTCCCAACAGAGTGGTATCAGAGCTTTGGGTTCAAAGAAGTGTCAGGAGTTGACAGTCAAACCAGGAAGCAGAGATGGACGCGAAGCCGGTGCGCATGGTGAACCTGAACGGTACCAACTACCATTATTGGCGGAGTAAGATGAAGGATTTGCTGTTCGTCAAGAAGCTGCATCTTCCAGTATTTGCATCCGAGAAGCCCAGTGACAAATCCGATGAGGACTGGAACTTCGAGCATATACAGGTGTGTGGGTACATGCGGCAGTTCGTTGACGAGAACGTGTACAACCACGTTGCCAATATTGAGCATGCGAAGACGTTGTGGGAGAAGCTGGAATCTTTGTACGCGAAAAAGACCGGGGTAAACAAATTGTTCCTGATCCGGACGATGATGGGTCTGCGGTACAAAGATGGTGCATCCATTACGGATCACTTGAGTGAGTTCCAGGGCGTGGTGGACCAGCTATCCTCGATAGGAGTCAAGTTCGACGACGAGGTTCAAGGACTTTGGTTGCTATGTACATTGTCAGACTCGTGGGAGACCGTACGAGTATCTATGATCGCTTCTGCTCCGGAAGGCGTGGTGAGTCTGGAGTTTGCCAAGAGCGGGGTACTGAATGAAGAGATGCGGAGACGTTCTCAGGGCACTTCATCCACATCCCATCACTCAGAGGTACTAGTTTCGGAGAGCCGCGGAAGAGACAAAAGCAGGGGTCCAGGTGGTGGCAGAAACAAGAGCAGGGGGAAGTCCAAGGGTCGGTATAAGGACTCGGAGTGTTACCATTGTGGCAAGAAGGGCCACATCAAGCGGAACTGTTTCGCTTGGAAGAGAGAGAAGAAGGGCGACAAGGGGAAGCAAGATGAGAACACTACAACGGCGGCTTCGATACATGGAGGCGATGTGATCGTCGTAGGTGATAAGGTTATCACAAACCTCGCATGCGATGACAATTCTTGGCTGGTGGACTCAGGGGCTTCAGCGCATGTATCTCACAACATGGCACTATTTGCCACTTACACGACAGGCGACTGTGGAGTGTTGAAGATGGGCAATGGAGATGTGTCAAAGGCGGTTGCCGTTGGAGATGTGCATTTGAGGACGAAGACGGGTGCAGTTCTTGTTTTCAAAGATGTTCGTCATGTCCCTGATATCCGTTTCAACCTGGTGTCGGTTGGAAGGTTGGATGATGAGGGATTCTTCAGTCTCTTCGGAAATAGTCAGTGGAAGATTTCCAGAGGTTCGATGGTGATTGCCAGAGGAAGCAAGAAGTCCGGTCTCTACTATATGGAGGGGGGCGCACAGGGGGCACAGGAGGTGAACGCAGTCAGTGATGCGTCTACCGAGTTGTGGCACAGGCGGCTCGGCCATATCAGCGAGAAGGGGATGAGCTACTTGGTGAACAAGAAGGTGATTCCAGGGCTCAAGTCTACAAAGTTGGAGAAGTGCACGCACTGCTTAGCTGGGAAGCAAAATAGGGTGTCTTTCCAAAGTCACCCAAGTTCAAGGAAGCCGGCGTTGCTCGAGTTGATTCACTCGGATATCTGCGGTCCTATGAAGGTAAAATCTATTGGTGGTGCTTCTTACTTTGTAACTTTTATTGATGACTGTTCCAGGAAGGTTTGGGTCTATGCCTTAAAGACCAAGGATCAGGTGCTGCCTACTTTCAAAGAGTTTCAGGCCTCTGTTGAAAAAGAGACGGGCAAGAAGTTATTGTGTGTTCGGTCCGACAATGGCGGCGAATACATCGGTCCCTTTGATGCTTATTGCAGAGAGCAGGGGATATGACACCAGAAGACTCCGCCAAAGACACCTCAGCTCAATGGTGTAGCGGAGTGCATGAACAGGACACTGATGGAGAGGGTGCGGTGTTTGCTGTCAGAAGCAAACTTGTCGGGCAGTTATTGGGGTGAGGCTCTTCTCACAGCCGCTTATGTTATTAATTTGTCTCCTAGTGCTCCTTTGCAGGGTGATGTGCCTGACAAAGTATGGTACGGCAAAGAGCCGTCATACAATCACCTGCGAGTGTTTGGCTGTAAGGCCTTCGTGCATGTACCGAAGGACGAGAGGACCAAACTTAAGCCGAAGACGAGGCGATGCGTCTTTGTCGGCTGCGGTCGGGATGAGTTTGGCTATAGACTCTACGATCCGGTGGGAAGAAAGCTCTACAGAAGCAGGGACGTGGTGTTCGTCGAGGATCAGACCATGATCAACACTCAGGATTCCGAGACGCCTTCAGAGGCTGAGGAATTGCCTGAGTTAGAGTCATTTCGCTTCGAGCAGTTTCCAGAGGACATCGCAGAGGATCCCATTATGGGAGAGCCAGTACATGGAGTTGCTCCCAACCTTGATCATCAGCCTGCTGATGGTGGTCAGGGTGTCCCTCAGGAGGATGAGCATGTCGGGGAGGCAGTTCCTGAAGGGGAGGAGGCTGTTGGTATACAGCCAGCACTAGTGGCTCCACTGAGAAGGACTGACAGAGATCGTCGACCATCTACGAGATACTCACCGGATGAGTATGTGCTATTGACTGACGGAGGAGAGCCCGAAAGCTTTGCAGAGGCTATGGAAGACGAACACAGGCAAGAGTGGATGGAGGCCATGCAGGAGGAGATGAGTTCCTTGCATACTAATTCCACTTATGAGCTGGTGCGGTTGCCAAAGGGCAAGAAGGCTTTGAAGAATCGATGGGTGTTTAGAGTGAAGCAGACGGATGATGCTACTCGCCCTCGATACAAAGCGAGGCTGGTAGTCAAAGACTACGGTCAGCGGAAAGGCGTGGATTATGATGAGATCTTTTCGCCTGTCGTCAAGCATTCGTCTATTCGGGTGGTGCTAGCATTAGCAGCCAGTCTCGACTTGGAGGTCGAGCAGATGGATGTGAAGACGGCATTCCTCCACGGTGATCTTGAGGAGGAGTTGTACATGGATCAGCCAGAGGGATTCTGTGAGAAGGGCAAGTCACATTTGGTCTGCCGGTTGAGAAAGAGCTTGTATGGTCTGAAGCAGGCTCCGAGGCAGTGGTACAGGAAGTTCGAGTCGTTTATGGGAGAGCATGGTTATGCACGGACGACGTCGGACCATTGTACATTTGTGAGGTATTTTGCCGAGGATGATTTCATTATTTTATTGCTTTATGTAGATGATATGCTATTAGTGGGTCGGAATGCCACTAGGATAGCGAAGTTGAAGCGCCAACTGGGCGCGGCCTTCTCTATGAAGGATTTGGGCGCAGCGAAGACTATTCTTGGGATGGAGATCAGCCGAGAGAGAGAGTCCAAGCTGCTACATTTGTCCCAAAAGAAGTACATTCACCGGGTACTTCAGCGTTTCGGTATGGACGGGTCGAAGAAAGTGAGTTGCCCCCTTGCGGCTCACTTTAAGCTCACTGAGGAGCAGTGTCCATCTACCGAGGACGAAAAGGAAGATATGGAGCGGGTTCCATATGCCTCAGCTGTGGGAAGTCTTATGTATGCTATGGTGTGTACGAGGCCAGACATCGCTCATGCAGTTGGCACAGTTAGCAGGTACCTTTCAAATCCTGGAAGGGTACATTGGAGTGCGGTCAAGTGGATTCTACGATACCTTCAGGGCACTGCCGATTGGAGACTTTCTTTTGGTGGTGACGAGCCGAAGCTGGTTGGGTATACTGACGCTGATATGGCTGGAGATGTAGACACGAGGCGATCGACTTTGGGCTATGTGATGATGTTTGCTGGAGGAGCGGTATCGTGGCAGTCGCGGTTGCAGAAGTGTGTTGCCTTGTCGATGACAGAGGCAGAGTACATTGCGGCGACGGAGGCTTGCAAGGAGTTGCTGTGGATGAAGAAGCTGCTGCAGGAAATAGGACTGAAGTAAGAGCAGTATACTTTGCTTTGCGACAGTCAAAGTGCTATTCACCTTGTGAAGAACCAGACATTTCATAGTCGGTCCAAGTACATCGAGACTCGGTATTATTGGATACGGGATGTGGTTGAGAAGAAGGATGCGGCGCTTGAGAAGGTTCATACTGATGACAATGGAGCGGACATGCTCACGAAGGTTCTTCCGAGGGGAAAGTTTGAGTACTGCAGGCAGATCGTCGGGATGACGACCTCCTCCACATAATTGTGAAGGGGGAGATTTGTTGGAGTGGGTGGGTTCCCACCTATGTGGAGAATACCCCGGAGAGCGACGAGCACCATCCGTGTGTCGGAGAAGCTTGGGGAGTGCATGGATTTTATTTTGGTACATATATGGTAAGGAAATATATGATTGGATTTCCATATTTACTTTGATTATATATTTATGATTGGACCCTTCATATAGTAGCTTTCCATATTATTGGGTTTCTAATTATGGTAAGCTAATTATGATTGGATTTTCATTAAATATATGATTGATTTATATTGGAAGTTTCCATATATATTGGCCTTCCATGTATGGGTTACCAAGGGCTTATAAAAGGGTGATGCATGCTAGTTGTAAAATTATCTCAAAACAAAGAGTGCTTTACAATCTTTGAGAGAGAGAGAGGATTAAGGACTATTGTGAAGGAGAGATTGCTTCGAATAATTTTTCGGCATCTCTTGTTCTTCGGAGTCCGCAATCAAAAATTTTCTTCTTTCAAGTGAGTTGTGGTGATCCGTGTTGGATCGGGAGGAGCTTGTAGAGGGTGTATTCTCTTTATTCCATTAGTGGAGGTTCTTCAGGGTTGGACTCCGATCGTCCCGTGGTTTTTCCTGCAAGGGTTTTCCACGTCAAAAATCTTTGTGTCTGCGATTGTGTTTGGCGTTTTTGGTTTGTGTGCTTTTGCTCGGTTCTCTCGCAGGACTTTCTGGTTTGGGGGAACGGTTTCCGCGCTTCGTTCCCAACAACTTGTGTGCTTTCTGTGTATCCCTTGAACTGTTCGTTGCCTTCTAACATACTACTATGTGTTATAGCATGTTGCTTTCTCGTGTTCTCAGAATAACAAGTGGGCCTCTGACATTTCACTTTGCCAATATCATGTCCCTTTATCTTTCTTCGCAAAATCGAGGGTTTAGTTTTGGTGGATTTCTGCCTTTGCTCTTACCGCTTACTAAATTAGATTGTCATGAACTGAAACTTGTTTACTTTTTCTTATTCCTTTCAAAATTTTGGCAACTAGAAACTTTCTGCTGTGTTATCGCCATCTAATGAAGTTTTCTATTTCTGCCCTGTCAGTCTCCAATATGTGCAGTAATATGAGACCTAATTATTTGTATTTAACAACACCTCCCCCCCACCCAAAAAAAAAAAAAAAAAAAATCCTAATTGCTATTAAAAATCACTACTACCCCCCACAATCCTTCATAACTTATTAAAAAGAATGGGGGAATGGGGTAATAGTAGTGTGGCGGGGGTGCCGGGGGGGGGGGGGGGGGGATATAAATACAAATAACTACAGTAATATTAACTTTTTTTACATTAATATTACTTTGGGTTGATTATACTAACCTCCCCTATGTTTTAGGTTTATTACACAGGGTATCCTTATTTTGAATATATTGACACTGGGTACCGTTATTGTGGGCAAAGTAAGGATGGTTAGTATAATTACCCTTTTTCATTATTTTCAAAATAAGGGTAAACCGTGTCATTATTTTCAAAACAAGGATACCTTGTGTAATAAACCTAAAACATAGGGGAGGTTAGTGTAATTAACCTATTACTTTTTAGTCTCAATGCCACTATATTGAATAAAACTCTCTTTTTCTCTAAAATTGCTTTGCTTTTACATCCTGATGTGATATTTTGCTAGTATTTACCAGAGTCGAGTAGTTGTTTGTGAAATACTTTGTTTCTGCTTTCCATCTTGTTATTAATTTATCCTTTCCATATTATCCTTTTCCTAAACTGTCATCAATTCATTTACAGCTCGTTGAAGGAATTGAGGAAACTGTGGGACTTGGCAAGGGATCTACTAATCTTTATGCCACTATAGATCTGGAGAAGGCCAGGGTTGGCAGGACGCGACTGATTGCAGATGAACCTGTTAATCCCCGTTGGTACGAGTCTTTTCATATTTACTGCGCACATATGGCTGCCGATGTCATCTTCACCGTCAAGTTTGACAACGCTGTTGGAGCTTCGCTCGTTGGAAGAGCTTACTTACCGGTCGAGGAGATCTTAGATGGCGAGGAGGTGGATAGATGGTTGGAGATATGTGACGAAGACCGTAAGCCTTTAGATGGCGGGGCTAAGATCCATGTGAAAGTCCATTACTTTGATATCTCCAAGGACCAGAACTGGGCAAGGGGCGTGCGGAGTGCAAAATACCCTGGGGTACCCTACACATTTTTCTCTCAGAGGCAGGGATGCAAAGTATCATTGTATCAAGATGCCCATGTCCCTGACAACTTCATCCCCAAAATCCCTCTCGACAACGGGAATTACTACGAGCCTCACAGATGTTGGGAGGACATCTTTGATGCGATTAGCAACGCACAACATTTGGTTTACATTACTGGGTGGTCAGTGTATACCGGGATCACTTTGATGAGGGATTCCAAAAGGCAAAAGCCGGGAGGGGATATAACCCTCGGAGAGCTGCTCAAGAAGAAGGCTGGTGAGGGTGTCCGAGTCCTTATGCTTGTTTGGGATGATCGGACCTCGGTGGGGCTACTGAAGAAAGATGGTCTGATGGGCACTCATGACCAAGAAACTGAAAGCTACTTCCATGGCTCTGATGTGCATTGCGTTTTGTGCCCCCGCAATCCTGACAATGGAGGAAGCTTTGTTCAGGACTTGCAAATTTCTACCATGTTCACTCACCACCAGAAGATTGTTGTTGTAGACCATGAGATGCCTAGCAAGAGTTCGCAGCAGAGGAGGATTGTAAGTTTTGTTGGGGGCATTGACCTTTGCGATGGGAGATACGATACGCAGTTTCATTCTCTCTTTAGGACCCTGGACACGGATCATCACGATGATTTCCATCAGCCGAACTTCCCAGATGGATCGATCAAGAAGGGCGGACCGAGAGAACCTTGGCACGACATCCACTCCCGTCTAGAAGGGCCTGTCGCTTGGGATGTCTTGTTCAATTTCGAGCAGAGATGGAGGAAACAAGGGGGTAAGGATCTCCTTGTGCAGCTGAGAGACCTCTCTGACATTATTATTCCGCCATCTCCTGTCATGTTCCCCGAGGACACAGAAACGTGGAACGTTCAGCTGTTTAGATCCATAGACGGAGGTGCGGCCTTTGGTTTCCCCGAGACACCAGAGGATGCTGCCAGAGCAGGGCTAGTCAGCGGGAAGGACAACATCATCGACCGAAGCATCCAAGACGGTTACATAAATGCCATACGCAGGGCCAAGGATTTCATCTACATTGAGAACCAATATTTCCTTGGTAGCTCTTATGCATGGAAAGCTGATGACATCAAGCCTGAGGATATCGGGGCTTTGCATGTGATCCCGAAGGAGCTTTCTCTGAAGATCGTTAGCAAGATTGAAGCCGGGGAACGCTTTACTGTTTATGTTGTAGTCCCCATGTGGCCGGAGGGCGTTCCCGAAAGTGGGTCAGTTCAGGCTATTCTAGACTGGCAGAGGAGGACAATGGAAATGATGTACACTGACATTGTGGTTGCTCTCCAAGCTAAGGGTGTTGAAGCAAATCCCAAGGACTATCTAACCTTCTTCTGCCTAGGAAATCGCGAGACGAAGAAGAGTGGCGAGTATGTGCCGGAGGAGAAGCCAGAGCCGGACACGGACTATATCAGGGCTCAGGAGTCCAGGCGGTTCATGATTTATGTTCATGCCAAGATGATGATTGGTAAACTCTTCACACTTTGCTTCTCGTAAAAAATTTAATTACTACTTGCTTAGCATTATTAAACTGACGATGAAAAACAGACTAATATAATTCAGTTAGTAAATTTCATGCTTGCTCTGTTCTATTCAGCCAAGGTTTTTGAATTTTGATGTTTGGTTCACACTTCTCTTGTGTGGTTCTAGTCGACCTATGTTTGCGAAGCCGTGTTGTATAGAGTTTGTTGCTGCGTTTATCAATTGTCTATCGGAAACTTAGTTAAGATTAAGAAGAGTAGGCCTGGACTAAAAATCACTCACCATTACTGAATCAGGGTCCAGTAATGTGGTGGTCGAGCCACGAGCCAATTTACTCCATGTAAATTGGAGTTCTGATGGCATTTCCTAGTTATATATATATCCTTTTTAATTTTTTTTACCGGCTTGCCTATTCCAACCAAGGGCGGAGCTAGGAATTTAAATTCCTCCAGGCTAAGTCTATACTGTCTATTCCCGTGGACATACCTAGTAAAAAAAAAATTGGGTTATTTAGTAATAGGGTCTCACATATATATGGATATTAGAGTTTGGGGTCTCGAAAATGACCAACGTTAGAATTTTGATCTCGAAATCACTGTTCACGTAGGCTAATGAACAGCGATTTCGAGACTCAAACTCTAACATTGATCATTTTCGAGACCCATAACCCTAATTTCATATATATGTTAGACCTTATTACTAAATATCCCAAAAAAAAATTACACCGGGTTACTAATGTTGGAGTTTTTCCTTGACTTGTAGAGAGCTTGCTCTCAACAAGCCATGTAAGTTTAGTCCCATATTGGCTAGAAAAATTCATGGGTATCTCAATATAACTCCTCTTGAGGAGTAGAGAGATGCACATGGGGTGGTGACCCTAAGGAGGGGACCATATGGGTGATTTTACATGGAGATAAGGATAAGACACCTATTAAAAGCATTCATGCTTTTTGGCCAAGCTCAATTTAATTCCATAGGGGCTAAGTCCCGAAGGGGCTTAGCAACTCGGACTCGGACTTGGGCTCATGAGGCGTAATGTGGTATTTTGTTGGCACACTTTGCACTTAGCACGTCAGTATCGTCGCTAGGCGCATAGTGCGCTTAAGTTGCGCGAGCCTCTTGCGCAGCCGTTCGTGCGCTAGTTCGCGCGTCCAGATGGCGCGTCAGTTGGTGTGGCCAGATGGTGCGTTAGTTGGTGTGGCCAGATGGCGCGGTTGGCGCTTGGTGCGCGCAGGCGCGGTTGGCGCGTGGTGCGCAAGTGCGCGCAGGCGCGGTTGGGACAGGTGCGCACTGGTGCGCGCGGGCACGATTGGCACAGGTGCACACTGTGTGCGTCTTGTGCAGTTACGCATGCGCACATAAGCAATGGGCGCTGGGCGCGCACACACATGTGCGCAGTGGCGCAATATGGTGCTCGTGCGCAGTGGCGCTGTTTCGCGCAGGACGTGGCTGAACCGTTTCGTAACATGCGATAACGGATCCGATAATTTCGGATCTGACATTCAAACGTCGCGCACGTTTCGGATCTGGACAGTTACAGAGAGACCTTATATATAGAGTCTCTCTTGTCTCTCAGAAAAGAAGATCACTTCTAGAAATTTTCCACAGAAAGAAGAGAGAGCTCTTGCGTCGGCGCCACTTGAAAATTCACATCTTTCTGAGGAGTCCGTCCGTGAGCAGATTGGCAGAGCGTTACAGAGTTCTTTTGAACTTGCTGGTTCCTAGAAACTGACCGTGTGGACAAATCTAGCTTTGAGCGCCGGTGTTCTAAACACCCCAAGAGGCTTTCTCCTATAAAGAAAATCTTTTTAGATTATTCGTTTGTCGCTATTACGAAATTTTCTTAGATTTTCCGTTCCCAGAATCCTCCTAGGATTTCTGTTTTGCACCTTCCTTGAAATGCTGCAATCATTTCACAAGAGTTTTCTTCTGAAATCACGTCCAGGGACTAACAACTAATGGATATACCTAGTAAAAAATTCTTTTATCCCGGACTACAGCCCACCCCAGCCCACTCTATCCAGGGCTGGCCCAGGTGTAAGCTTGACAAGACTTCGGGCTCGGACAACCTCCCTCCATAGGGCAACCTCCATGGTCATTTGGTATTCTTAGGACCAGTACAGTCCAAATCCAACTTAAACTTGTATCTTTTCAATAGATGTGAAGGACAACCAAAGTTAGCTCCGACTTGGGCAATCCAACCTCCTGGGCCGGCCTTGACTCTATCCTCCGCCCGTCGAAGTTTCTGTTGGTGATTTAGAACCAAGCTGACGACCCAAATGTTGGCTTATCAGACATCTACGTACAAGTACTGGTAACTATAGTATTGATTGTTAACCGTTTCCTGCCTTTGAGATCAGATCTAACTAATAATATGGGAGATGAATTTTCAAGGTAGATTTTACTTTGGGCTGTGACAATGTGTGCTGACTTGATAACTATTTGGTTTCAGTTGATGATGAGTACATAATCATTGGATCGGCCAACATCAATCAAAGGTCAATGGATGGTGCCAGGGACTCTGAGATTGCCATGGGTGCTTACCAACCTTACCATCTAGCGACGCGGCAGCCGGCTAGGGGCCAGATCCACGGCTTCCGTATGGCTCTGTGGTACGAGCATCTCGGGATGCTCGACGACGCATTCCAGCACCCAGAGAGCGTGGAGTGCGTGCAGAAGGTGAACAGGGTTGCAGACAAGTACTGGGACTTGTACTCTCAAGAGGCGCTCGACCGTGACCTTCCAGGACATCTTCTAAGCTATCCAATTGGAGTTACCAGCGACGGTGAGGTCACCGAGCTTCCTGGGATGGAGTTCTTCCCGGACACAAAGGCTCGCGTGCTGGGCACCAAGTCAGATTACCTCCCGCCCATCCTCACTACTTAAAAGATAGTTCTCTTCTGTTTCTTTTATATAAATAGCATCATTACTGGGTACGTGAATAAACTGATGTATGTTGTTTGGATGACTACTTTTCGGTGTGGTTTCTTGGATGTTTTAGTGATCGATTCCAGTTAATGCTATATTGAGACGTCTTAGTATTGGTACACTTCATATTCTTCTTCGTGCATATGCTACCGACGTTTTTTTCTCTGCCATTTATTTTGATTTCTCATGTGAGTATAGTTTATTATGCATCGTTGCTGAAGGCTGGTATGTTTCTTGTAATAGTGTGCCAATTAGTTTACATTGCAACTGAACGTATATTCTTCGTGATACGTTCCCAATCTGAGCTTAGGCCAGTATCAGAGCATTACCTGTCAATGCAGTACCAAAAGCAGTGTAGAGCTGAGTTCAGTGCAGTACTAATTCAGTATCAGAAATATGCCAAGTATTGTCGTCAGCGGGAAGAGACATAAAAGCTCTAGCTTAGTGGCGGAAGATTAGTGGATGGACCAACGGGAGTGTATTATTCCTTCCATTTCGCTTAGAAGGATATCCAGCTCGTAGACTGATACACCAATGTATCTACAACCTATAAGTAGAGTAGAGGAATGAAAGGAGGGGTATGAGAGATTTGTGTAAATTTCCAGTAAATCGATTTTTAGTCACTTTAATATGTCTTCTGCTTCCTCAATTCCTATTGTCTCTTTAATAAAGGTTTTTTCTAAGGACACCACCATTTTTGCTAGGGGACAACCCTTACTTGGGGGCAGCCCAAGGAGATGGAGATTTTGCTAGGGGGCACCCACATTTGGTTAGGGGGCAGCCCAACCCCCCAAACCCTTCATTCCTTTCCATAACCTATTCTACACTCTCTCTCTACCAAAAGAAAAAAAAAAGAACTCTCCCTCTCCCTCTCCCAAAACCCTACTTTCTTCTCCTCCACTACTTCACTCCCAATTCCTCCACCAAGATTTCTTCAACAACATTCGTAGATTCGAAGAGATGACACGCAAGTCGAAGCAATCGGAATCTAAGTACGTTCTTCCCTAATTTCTTCAAGAATTTTGTACACTCTATTCAAAACCTTAGAATATTTTTAATTATCTAAAAAGTTTTGATAAGTTAGGTTTAGAATCTCTTTATGGTTCATGAAAGGAATTTTCGAACACGACAAACCCATATTTTTTTCTTGAAACCCTAACCCTAGAAGACGACAAACGAGCATCTCGTTTTGGCCGTTCGGCTGCAACAGTCGGATTTGAATACAGTAGGACTGCCAGGCCTGTGGCAGTCCTAATGTAAAGCAGGACTGCCACAGTCCTGGCAGTCCTCTTTCACAAGAGGACTGCCAGGACTGTGGCAGTCCTGCTTTACATTAGGACTGCCACAGGCCTGGCAGTCCTAATGTAATGAGATATGGGGGGGGGGGGGGGGGGGGGGGGGGGAGGGGGGAAGGGTTGGTACTCTATGTTGCTCATTTACATAGAATGAAATTTCCATATTTGTAGACTTAATTCACTTATACTTTCATTTACAGTCTCAAAAGGTGAAGGAATTGGCCCAGACACTCCGGAGAGGTTGCCAAAGTGACACTAGTGTTGCGGTCGCCAACGAGCTTGATCGCATCGACGACCCTTCATGAATAATAGGGAGTCTCGTTCAAAGGCCCAACATGATATGTAGTTGGATGTGGAATGATCATTAGTTGGATGTAATCTGGATGTTTTTGTAAAAATTTTTTGTTGTTTGAAACTTGAAGGATATATTTGTTGTTTGGAAACTAAGTTGTTGGGCAGACTTTTGAAGGATATGTAGTTGACACTTATGTTATTTTTTTTGAAGTTGGATATTTTGTCTGATATGTAGTTGTAATTTATGTTGTTATTTATGTACTTGTTGGATATGTAGTTGTTTGATATGTAGTTGTTATTTACGTTTGGAAACTTAAGTTGTTGGCCAATTCCTGATATTCTTGATTTAATATCAAGACTGCCAGCACCCTGGCAGTAGGGTCCTGACAGTCCTAATTGAGACCTTCTGTGATGAGAGTTTCAAAATGAAACTCTCTGTCACAGAGAGTTTCAAATAGGACTGCCAGCACCCTGGCAGTCTTACTTAAGTGTAGGACTTCCACGGGGGTGGCAGTCCTATTTATAACCCTCTGTGATGAGAGTTTGAAACTGAAACTCTCTGTCACAGAGAGTTTCAATTAGGACTGCCACCCCTGGCAGTCCTACACAAAAGGAGGACTGTCAGGGTGCTGGCAGTCCTCCTTTTGTGTAGAACTGTCAGGGGGGTGGCAGTCCTACACAAAAGGAGGACTGCCAGGGTGCTGGCAGTCCTCCTTTTGTGTAGGACTGCCAGGGGGGTGGCAGTCCTATTTATAAAGGGAAAATTTATGAAATGCCCAAAAAACGAAAAAGTGCTAAAACGGAGGTCCAAACATCATTTTTTTGCGATTCTAAAATTTTGAAAGGTCGACTAACGAAGAAGCTGATAATCTTCGACTCCTCGAAGATACGCTCATTTTGCGACAAACCAGACCTCGTTTCGACCTCCCAGTCAAAAGTTATGGCCCTCCAAAGTTTCAACTGACCATAAAATGCAGGACAATGACCATTCTCCGTGTTAGAACACGAAGAATGTTAATTTCGTATGAGGGTGGTCATTCTTCGTGTTAGTAACACGGAGAATGGCATTCTCCGTCTTAATTTACACGGAGAACGGCCATTCTCTGTGTTAGTAACACGGAGAATGGCATTCTCCGACTTAATTTATACGGCAATGCCCATTCTCCGTGCTAAATTACATGGAGAATGGCCACTCTCCGTCTTAATTTACACGGATAATTCCATTCTCCGTGTAATTTAGTACGGAGAATGGTCATTCCAGTGTTAAAATGCAGGAGAATGGCCATTCTCCGTGTTAGAAACACGGAGAATGCCATTCTCAGTGTTAAATAACTCGAAGAATGGCCATTTTTCGTGTTAATTTACACGGAGAATGGCCATTCCCAGTGTTAAAACGCAGAAGAATGGCCATTCTCTGTGTTAGAAACACGGAGAATGCCATTCTCCATGTTAAATAACACGGAGAATGCCATTCCCAGTATTAAAACGTAGGAGAATGACCATTTTTCGTCTTAATTTACACGAAGAATGGCCATTCCCAGTCCTAATTGAAACTAGAAGTAACAGCAAGTTTCAATTAGGACTGCCATCACCCTGGCAGTCCTCCTTTTCTGTAGGACTGCCAGGGGGTGGCAGTCCTAATTGAAACTCTCTGTGATAGAGAGTTTCAAAACTCTCATCACAGAGACTTACAAATAGGACTGCCACCCCCTGGCAGTCCTACATTCAATTAGGACTGCCAGGGTGCTGGCAGTCCTAGTTGAAACTAGAAGTAACAGCAAGTTTTAATTAGGACTGCCAGCACCCTGGCAGTCCTAATTTAATGTAGGACTGCCAGGGGGTGGCAGTCCTGATACTGGATCGGATACTTTAGCAAATTGGTATATTTTGCCACACATACTTGTACACAGGTAAATACATATAACACAGATAGCACACAGGTAAACACATATAACACAGATAGTACACATGTAAACACATATAACACAGATAGCACACAGGTAGACACATATAACACATATAACACACATATAACTGTCACGCCCCAGAACCAGAATACTGGAGAGCGGGGGCAGACATAGCCAGCTACGTATATTGAAATGGATTCCATCTCGCTATACGGTCATGGCTGTCTAGATACATGAGGGTTTACTACAAGCCAACAGTCTCCTATGGTCATGAACAAGCCTAGTGTCTCAATCACAAGCAAGTAAGTAAATGTTACAAGATGTATGATCATTAAATATACAATAATAAGGCGTCCCAAATATTACATATTCAGCTGATCATGAAGCTAGTCGTTACAAAATGTCAGGACTAGCAAGAGTTTAGTCATACATGATTAACCCTAGGATCTGTCAATCATGTTACAGCCCGTAGGCAGACAGTAAGTAAAGTGCAATCGAGCCAAACAGGTGCTCGTCGGCTAAACGCCTCAAAAGAATATTTGTACAATAAAGTGGGAGAGCAAAAATAGACCCACTCGTTGCCCGGGTTACGTCTAGTCGCCACCATCGGGCTGGATAGTCTGTAGATCCTCTGGAGCTGCTCCGAAATCTGGCCACACAAAACCAGCTAGGTCAGATCCTAGAAAGAGCAAGTGCCACAAAGGAAGCTCCACTTAGGAACTAAAACCAGCAATCAGCACAAGAGAATAAATAAATAAATAGTAAGAACTGGAAATAAAAAAAATACATCAGGATGATATACGACGAGATAACCACGGAACTATTCAGATAACCAGGTTACAACCCGTAAACCAAACAAGGACTGGGGTTGTAACCCTTCGTCTGAACAGAACTTGGAATTCTCACCATTTATCGGTAAAATAAATGCAAGCATTCTGGTCATTCAATAATCTGGAACAGGATCAGGACAAGACTAGAAAGGTTAGACTCCATCCAATCATTTCACGGCCAAGCAAGAACTACGGCTTAATACTTTAACTAACTAGGGTTATCACAAGCCTAATTACTAACAAGATGCAGTGAGATTATTCCACAGCCACAAGCTCTGCAGACCATCCAGGTTACCCAGGTCGAAATTAGGGGTTGAATTCGGGTGGGTACACTGTCCAAGAAACACATGTACCCTTAGGTAGCTTGAAGGGTGCAACACATGACAGTGTGCTGGAAATGTGCCCTACTCGACGGCAGGCTACAGATCCCAAGCGCACCCAGGTAACGGGATTGCCTGTAGCTAGGAGATCTCTTCATGACTACTGTATTAATCTAGTTATTAGCCTTAGTCCATTTCAGTAGGTACTCCTGACCGTGGTACTCAGGAGTCCCCTCCTAGACATGATGCAAGACATGACTGGATTATTTGTACAAGCACAATCGCCCACGGTGTCCAGGATGTTCATTCTTGTCAGGTCATGTCATGTCAGGTAGCCGTCGCAACAGCTGCTCAAGATAATTATGCCGGGTTTATCATGTCAAGTGTTCTTGTCAGGAGTGCGCCACGACGGGCCACTATCAGGTCATGTCAGGTTTTCTGTCAAGAGTGCACCACTACGGGTCACTATCGTGTCATGCTCAGGTATCATTTCTAAACATATTAAACAAATCCATGATTATCAAGTTCATGACAAAAGGCGTAAGGATGGACGTAAAATATCTAATAAAATATCAATATTCAGGGCTATAGAAGAGTCATGCGGCTAAGTCATATGCGGTCAGGAAAGGGTAGACTCATGCGGCCCAATTAGGAGAGCGCATGCGGCCAGGGTCACTGGATCCCCTGCGGCTAAGACAAGGGGGCGCATGCGGTCAGGAAGATAGGAAACTCATGCGGCTGGGGGAAGCAATGCCTATGCGACTGGGAGCAAGTGTACGTATGCGGCTCGCGAGTGTTGAGTTCATGCGGCTCAGGGTGAAGTCCTCATGCGGCTGGGTCAAGCAAGTCTCATGCGGCCAGCGGGAATGGCGCATACGGCTGCAGAGTTCAGAACTTATGCGGCTGGGAATTGAGCGAGTTATGCGGCCAGATGAGTTCGACCCTCATGCGGCTCAAGTACTTCCAGCCATGCGGCTGAAGAGAACACTTGCCGCATGAATATTCATGCGGTTAAGTCAAGCACTGTTCATCTTCTCCAAAATTTTAGAGAAGAAGAATACCATGAGAGCCAAGTCCTCAAGCTCCATAACTCCATCATCCGGAGCCTAAATCCGAACTTCCATAGGTCAAAATAGGGTAGAACGAGATTCTCTACAACATGGAACCATCAAAACTTAAAAATAACAGTGTTAACTAGATCAAAACCCAGAAATTCGGAAAGTACTATAAACTTAAATCTATACAAATTTAACCATGGAAATTAAAAACACCAAGTACTAAAGAGTGCTAAAATCGCATGAGGAAAAGAATGGACAAATAAAAGGTGGGTTCCTCCATGAAGCAAGATGCACTTGCCTAGACCTCTCTCTCCTCTCTCTGGTAGGTAAGGAAGTAATGGGGAAGAAGAAGATGAGTAATGAAGAGAGAGAAAGAAGAAAGGGCAATAAATATCAAAGGTGGTGGTAGGTAGGGGGTTCTCCATATAAAATCAATCCCAAACCAAACCCACATAAACCGAACCGAACCAAGCCAATAAAATGCAAATGCAAAAATAAACCAAGCTAGGAACAAGATAAAACACGTACACGTATTCCAAAATACGTAATACGAACAACAGGCATTATAACTCTACCCACCTTAAAAGAATTCCGTCCTCGGAATTTAATCAAGAGGCTAGAGGAGCAATGACAAGCTACATTAATCACATGCAAGCTATAACTAGGCAGACAATCACTCATTCAAGCAAGGAATCGAAGGCATGAGGCATAAGAAAGACATTATACCTCACGAGTCAAACAAGTCGGGATATCGCGATCGGATATCATCCTCACGCTTCCACGTTGACTCCCCCAAAGAGTGATGACCCCAAGCAACTCGGACTAACTTGATAGTCTTGTTCTTGAGGATCTTCTCTCTCCGGTCCAATATAGACACGGGCCTCTCCTCATACGAAAGGTTGGTACCAACAACCAATTTCGAATGATCCAGGATGTGGCTCGGGTCTGGGATATACCGTCGTAATTGGGATACATGGAACACGTCATGCACCTCGCTTAGCAACGGCGGAAGAGCGAGACGATAGGACACATCTCCTACTCGCTCCAGAATGTTAAACGGTCCTATATACCTAGGACTAAGCTTTTCCCGTACGCCGAAACGAATGACGCCACGGTTAGGCGAAATCCTCAGGAATACATGATCGCCGACTGAAAACTCGAGAGGACGTCGATGAGAATCGGTCCAATGGCGCTGGCGATCTTGGGCAACTCGAAGATGATCTTTGACTCGCCTGACTACTTCAACTGTCTGGGCAATCATTTCTGGACCGAGCATCTGTCTCTCTCCAACATCATCCCAGGCTAGCGGGGATCTGCACTTCCTACCATACAGTGCCTCGAACGGTGCCATCTGGATACTGGCCTGGAAACTGTTATTGTATGAGAATTCCACCAGGTGCAAGTGATCTTCCCATGAACCACCGAAGTCAAGTGTGCAAGACCGCAACATGTCTTCAAGAGTCTGGATCGTGCGCTCCGAGTGGCCATCTGTCTGCGGGTGATATGCTGAACTGAACTGGAGACGAGTCCCCAAACTCTCTTGCAAGCTACGCCAAAAGTGCGACGTAAATCTGGAATCTCGGTCCGAGGTGATACTAACTGGCACACCGTGCAATCTGACAATCTGCCTGAGGTACATCTCTGCTAGCTGAGCCGTCGACTGACCAACTCTGAATGGAAGAAAGTGAGCTACCTTCGTGAGCCGATCAACTATAACCCAAATAGCATCTCTACCAGCTGGGGATCTAGGTAATCCAGTCACGAAATCCATGGTCACATGCTCCCACTTCCATTCTGGAATCGGCAAGGGCTGAAGAAGTCCAGCCGGTCTCTGATGTTCGGCTTTAACTTGTTGGCAAACCAAACACCGAGAGACAAACCGAGCTATCTCCCGCTTCATGCCATTCCACCAGAAGTGCTGACGGATATCTCGGTACATCTTCGTACTGCCAGGATGGATGGAATACTGAGAACTGTGCGCCTCTGACATGATCTCCTGTCGGATATCTCCACTGGGTACATAAAGATGCTTCCCATGTCGAAGTGTACCGTCCTCATGAATGCATAACTCTGGTCTTCGTCCTGCCTCACACTCTGCTCTGAGTCGCTGAAGCTTGGAATCTGCCGACTGCGCCATCCGGATCCTCTCGACTATAGTGGATTGTACTTGCATGCTGGCCATTAATGCCACACTGGAAGGAAGAACAACTTCTATACCCATCTTCTGAAGATCTGCTAACAGCTCTGGCTGTGCTGTTTGAAAATAAACTCCCGCTCTCCTGCTCAATGCATCCGCAACAACATTAGCCTTCCCGGGATGATACTGCAAGTTGACATCATAATCCACAAGAAGCTCCAGCTATCTTCTCTGACGCATGTTAAGATCCTTCTGGGTGAAAACATACTTCAGGCTCTTGTGGTCGGTAAAAATCTCCACCCTGTCTCCATACAAGTAGTGCCTCCACAACTTAAGTGCAAATACCACTGCTGCCAGCTCCAAGTCATGGATTGGGTAATTTCTCTCATGATCACGAAGTTGTCGTGACGCATAAGCTATTACCTTCCCATGCTGCATCAGAACACATCCTAAACCTCTGCCTGAAGCATCACAGTACACTGAAAATCCTCTGGTTCCATCTAGAAGCGTAAGAATAGGAGCTGTTATCAGGCCTCGCTTCAACTGCTCAAAAGAACTCTGACACTCCGCTGTCCAAGCAAACTGTGCATCCTTGCGAGTCAACTGGGTCAACGGTGCTGATATCCGAGCAAAATCTGATACAAACCGCCGGTAATAGCCGGCCAATCCAAGGAAACTGCGAACTTCTGCAACTGTGCTGGGCACTGGCCATGACTCAATAGCCACAATCTTCTGGGGATCCACTTCTACTCCTCCTCGAGTGATGATATGACCCAAGTACGAAATACGATCGAGCCAGAACTCGCATTTACTGAACTTGGCATATAACTGGTGCTCCCTGAGAGTCTGAAGAACCACACGGAGATGCTGCTCATGCTCTGCCTCACTCTTGCTGTAGACCAGGATGTCGTCCAAGAACACAATCACAAACTGATCCAAATAAGGCATAAAGATGCGATTCATGAGGTCCATGAATACTGCCGGCACATTGGTCGCTCCAAAAGGCATAACAAGGAACTCCCAATGCCCATATCTCGATCTAAAAGCTGTCTTCGGGATGTCCTGCTCTCTGACTCTGATCTGATGATATCCTGAGCGCAAGTCAATCTTCGAGAATACTGAAGCCCCCTTGAGTTGATCAAACAAGTCATCTATCCTCGGGAGAGGGTATCTGTTCTTGATTGTCACTGAATTCAAGGTACGATAATCAACACATAACCTGGACGTACCATCCTTCTTTTTCACAAGAAGCATCGGGGCTCCCCAAGGCGACCCACTAGCATGAATGAATCCCTTGGTTCTGAGTTCCTCAATCATCTTGTACAATATCTTCAACTCTGACGGCGCCATCCTGTAGACTCTCTCTGACACTGGGGCTGTCCCGGGAATCAAGTCAATAGTAAACTCGATCTCCCGCTCTGGCGGCATCCCTGGAAGCTCTTCTGGGAAAACATCTGGAAACTCTTCAACTATCCGGGACAACTGAACTGCTGCTACTGCCATCCGCAATATCGGAGGAGAAGGCTCAACTTTACCTCGGAAAAAGGAAAACTCTGGCTCGCCTGGAATGCTAAAAACAATCCTGCCGATATGGCAGTCTATTCTAGCATACTGGTTTCTCAACAAATCCATCCCTAAGACCACATCATAATCGGCCATCGGGAACTCTATCAATCTAGCGGGGAATTCTCTACCGCTAACTACGATCCGACACGAGGAAAACACTCTATCTATTCCCACAAGTCCGTTACCAGTAAGTATATTGAGCCTTACTGATAATGACTCGGGCACCAATCCTACCCGTGTCGCGAATCGTGCAGACATAAAAGAATGCGATGCACCAGAATCAAATAAAGCTGAAGCTGGAAAGGAGTTGACGAGAATAGTACCTGCCACTACCTCTCCTGGTGCCAATCCTTCCTCTGCGGTCATCACCATAGCATGACCATGCCCTCGGGGTGCTGGTCCCCTCTGCTGGAATCCTCGCTGCCTGCTCTGACTCAAGGCTTGGGCTTGTGCATACTGCTGGGGGCTCTGCTGCTGAAACGCCTGGGACTGAGGCGGCAAGGGCCTCGGTAATGGGTACTGCTGTTGCTGCTGGACCGGTGCTGGTCCTCTCACCGAAGAGCTAGAAAGGTTGGACGATGATGAACCACCCCTGTTCGGGCAGGATCCAACCCTATGGTCTGGTGCTCTACAAGCCAGACACAATCCCTGTGCCCTGCGACATTCTGCCACTACATGGCCTGGCTTTCCACAATGAGAACAACCCACTGCGGAAGATTGCTTCTGTTTCTGCTGCTGAGGGTACGTCGGGGTTGAATGCTGAACCGACGTTACTGAGGCCGCCCGCCTCGGAGCTCCAATAGTCAAAGCCCTGGCTGCCGGGGCTGGTGCTGAAGACTGATTCATCTGGCCGTGAGATCTCTTCCGACCTCCGGCCCTATCCACAATCCTCTGGGAGGTATACTCATGCCTCCGGGCTGCTCTCAAGACTGCATCAAAAGTCTGATGCTCAAACTGCTCGACTGCCAACAAGATCTCCAGGTGAAGCCCCTGCTGGAACCGCTGGGCTCTATCATACTCGGTTGCCACCAAGGTGGGAGCAAACCGACTGAGTCTGGAAAACTCGGCCGCATATCCGTCGACCGTCCTGCCTCCTTGCTTCAGATTAGTGAACCTCGTCTACAGATCATACCGAGCCACGACATCGAAATACTTGGTCTGAAATCTCTCTTTGAACACCGCCCAAGCAATAGGTGCTGCTAATCCAACGGCCTGAGCTGCCCACCAGCTGCGGGCAAGATCTAACAACTGCAGGCGCACAACGGCCACCTTCTCGTTCTCTGGAGTCTTGGCTGCGTCGAGAATCACTTCAGTATCCTGAAGCCAAGCATCTGCTGCGATAGCATCTTCACTACCATCGAAGAAGGGAGGGTTCAAGCGCTTGAAGCTGTTGGCCGTGCTGTTCCCTGGATGACCGCCTCTGGTCAAAGCATCCGCCACTGCTTGTTGCAAGACATCTCCACGACGATCTTGAGAAGCTATCAAGGTCCTGACGAGTCCTACTAAGGTGCCATCATCAGGTTCGACAGGCTGAACTGGCTGAACTGGGGGCTCTTCTCCAATAGGCTCGACTCTGGAGGCTACTCCGGAGTGCTGGACTTGATCTCCGGGTTGCTGCTGGTCTGCAGGAGGTGCTTCGTCTTGCTGATCGGTAGGACCACGAACAATGCCGCTGAAGAAGACGACATGGGGAAACAATAAGGAAGGACCAGGACAGATCAACGATACAAGCATATGATCAGGACAAGAATCCAGGGATTCAGATGATACGAGCAGAGATCAAAGGCGGATACTGATTGAGACATCTATTCGATAAACCCTCACATATCTTGATTTACAAGACCTGCATGGGCCACCACTTAAACCATGTCACGCCCCAGAACCAGAATACTGGAGAGCGGGGGCAGACATAGCCAGCTACGTATATTGAAATGGATTCCATCTCGCTATATGGTCACGGCTGTCTAGATACATGAGGGTTTACTACAAGCCAACAGTCTCCTATGGTCATGAACAAGCCTAGTGTCTCAATCACAAGTAAGTAAGTAAATGTTACAAGATGTATGATCATTAAATATACAATAATAAGGCGTCCCAAATATTACATATTTAGCTGATCATGAAGCTAGTCGTTACAAAATGTCAGGACTAGCAAGAGTTTAGTCATACATGATCAACCCTAGGATCTGTCAATCATGTTACAGCCCGTAGGCAGACAGTAAGTAAAGTGCAATCGAGCCAAACAGGTGCTCGTCGGCTAAACGCCTCAAAAGAATATTTGTACAATAAAGTGGGAGAGCAAAAATAGACCCACTCGTTGCCCGGGTTACGTCTAGTCGCCACCATCGGACTGGATAGTCTGTAGATCCTCTGGAGCTGCTCCGAAATCTGGCCACACAAAACCAGCTGGGTCAGATCCCAGAAAGAGCAAGTGCCACAAAGGAAGCTTCACTTAGGAACTAAAACCAGCAATCAGCACAAGAGAATAAATAAATAAATAGTAAGAACTGGAAATAAAGAAAATACATCAGGATGATATACGACGAGATAACCACGGAACTATTCAGATAACCAGGTTACAATCCGTAAACCAAACAAGGACCGGGGTTGTAACCCTTCGTCTGAACAGAACTTGGAATTCTCACCATTTATCGGTAAAATAAATGCAAGCATTCTGGTCATTCAATAATCTGGAACAGGATCAGGACAAGACTAGAACGGTTAGACTCTATCCAATCATTTCACGGCCAAGCAAGAACTACGGCTTGATACTTTAACTAACTAGGGTTATCACAAGCCTAATTACTAACAAGATGCAGTGAGATTATTCCACAGCCACAAGCCCTGCAGACCATCCAGGTTACCCAGGTCGAAATTAGGGGTTGAATTCGGGTGGATACACTGTCCAGGAAACGCATGTACCCTTAGGTAGCTTGAAGGGTGCAACACATGACAGTGTGCTGGAAATGTGCCCTACTCGACGGCAGGCTACAGATCCCAAGCGCGCCCAGGTAACGGGATTGCCTGTAGCTGGGAGATCTCTTCATGACTACTGTATTAATCTAGTTATTAGCCTTAGTCCATTTCAGTAGGTACTCCTGACCGTGGTACTCAGGAGTCTCCTCCTAGACATGATGCAAGACAGGACTGGATTATTTGTACAAGCACAATCGCCCACGGTGTCCAGGATGTTCATTCTTATCAGGTCATGTCATGTCAGGTAGCCGTCGCAACAGCTGCTCAAGATAATTACGCCGGGTTTATCATGTCAAGTGTTTTTGTCAGGAGTACGCCACGACGGGCCACTATCAGGTCATGTCAGGTTTTTTGTCAAGAGTGCACCACTATGGGTCACTATCGTGTAATGCTCAGGTATCATTTCCAAACATATTAAACAAATCCATGATTATCAAGTTCATGACAAAAGGCGTAAGGATGGACGTAAAATATCTAATAAAATATTAATATTCAGGGCTATAGAAGAGTCATGCGGCTAAGTCATATGCGGTCAGGAAAGGGTAGACTCATGCGGCCCAATTAGGAGAGCGCATGCGGCCAGGGTCACTGGATCCCCTGCGGCTAAGACAAGGGGGCGCATGCGGTCAGGAAGATAGGAAACTCATGCGGCTGGAGGAAGTAATGCCTATGCGGCTGGGAGCAAGTGTACGTATGCGGCTCGTGAGTGTTGAGTTCATGCGGCTCAGGGTGAAGTCCTCATGCGGCTGGGTCAAGCAAGTCTCATGCGGCCAGCGGGAATGGCGCATGCGGCTGCAGAGTTCAGAACTTATGCGGCTGGGAATTGAGCGAGTTATGCGGCCAGATGAGTTCGGCCCTCATGCGGCTCAAGTACTTCCAGCCATGCGGCTGAAGAGAACACTTGCCGCATGAATATTCATGCGGTTAAGTCAAGCACTGTTCATCTTCTCCAAAATTTCAGAAAAGAAGAACACCATGAGAGCCAAGTCCTCAAGCTCCATAACTCCATCATCCGGAGCCTAAATCCGAACTTCCATAGGTCAAAATAGGGTAGAACGAGATTCTCTACAACATAGAACCATCAAAACTTAAAAATAACAGTGTTAACTAGATCAAAACCCAGGAATTCGGAAAGTACTATAAACTTAAATCTATACAAATTTAACCATGGAAATTAAAAACACCAAGTACTAAAGAGTGCTAAAATTGCATGAGGAAAAGAATGGACAAATAAAAGGTGGGTTCCACCATGAAGCAAGATGCACTTGCCTAGACCTCTCTCTCCTCTCTCTGGTAGGTAAGGAAGTAATGGGGAAGAAGAAGATGAGTAATGAAGAGAGAGAAAGAAGAAAGGGCAATAAATATCAAAGGTGGTGGTAGGTAGGGGGTTCTCCATATAAAACCAATCCCAAACCAAACCCACATAAACCGAACCGAACCAAGCCAATAAAATGCAAATGCAAAAATAAACCAAGCTAGGAACAAGATAAAACACGTACACGTATTCCAAAATACGTAATACGAACAACAGGCATTACAATAACATACTGAACTTCATATTTCACTGTATACAAAAGTCGATCGTACTCCATATAGGTAAGTCCAATACGCAAAATTTACTGTATACAAAATTTACTCCATATAGATTAGTGGACTTCATATTTCACTGTATACAAAAGTGGTCCTCTATATACAAAATGTCAAACTGTAAATATATCCATACTCAGTTTGTCGTTCATATTTCTTGTGCGTTCTGAACACACCACCTCTTTCACAGCCAACCACCACAGTTTGTCGTCCCGGGCGATTTTGGGCTGATCTGGATATCACTAGAACTATGTTATTTTTTCATCCAACTTCTCGACAGCAATGTACCGCACCCTCGCTTGATTCAAAACAAAGATCGGTCCAGAATAAATGGGCTACATTGACTGCAATTGGAGCAGGTACCGCAAAATCGAAAGATCTCAAGTCCTACAATAGAACTTAAAAGTTAATACAATTAGACAACATCACAAAGCAAATAGGTTTCATATATTAGGACTGCCAGAGAGTTGGCAGTCCTTCACATATGTAGGACTGTCAGGGGCATGGCAGTCCTACATATGTGAAGGACTGCCACCTCTCTGGCAGTCCTAATCTATGATCGGAACTGCCAGAGAGGTGACAGTCCTCTGTGTCACAATCCGATTTTTCATCCGATGAAAAGTTAAAATTTAGTTATCAAGAGGGCTTCCGATGCATCAAAGTGTTCTTCGGACGTGGCGGGAAGAGAGTATACAACATTTGATGATCTCGGTTGTTCCATGTTCAATATTTTTCTACATTAAACACATAATTCAACTTTTATATGTGAAATTCATGTTTAAAACATTAAACAAATATTAATTCAATGACTTACCAATAAATGGGAGAAGTCTTTGACACTATTACTAAATATTTCACCAACAATCTTTCCAAAATTTAGGTTGAGAATTTTTTTTGCTAGGTTTTGTTCTAACCTAAAATGGAGAGGAAGAGAAGAAAAGAGTTGAGGGAGAGAAGAAAAGAGTAGAGGAAGGAAAGAGAGAAAAAAAAGGTTGCTTTTATACTAAAACTTGGGCTGCCCCCAAGGAAAAAAAAGTCATGGCAAACTTGTAATTTTTTTAAACTATTTTGGGCTGCTCCCAGGTAAAAAGGGTGGTGCCCTTAGAAAAAACCTTAATAAATCCTAGATTCTTCTTCTAATTGCGTCATTTCTTTGCAAATTTTCAATATTCATGTCAAATCCCTATCGATCACACCAATGCCGAGCCCGATGGAAAAGGACCCATCGCTTCGCCATTTTCTTTGGTGATTGGTATGTTGAATGCATTTCTACTGTTTTTTTAGTTTGTATGCCAGTGGTAAAATGTCAAAACAAGTCGGTTTTAAAATTTAGAGTTTAAACGCACCGAGCAGGTCATGTGACATTAACGGGTAGGAGTAGATTCTATTTTCAAAATAAAAGACCTCGATCCGACACGTTTCAAGAGGTTTGTATTTTTTTTTAATCGATTTCTAAACTTTTTTGTTGTTATAGTATATAGATAATAGAACATGTTATTGTTTAGTAAAAAAATTAAAATTTTGGAAGACATTATACATATTTTGTTCATATAAATAATAGAACATAGATAAATGTTTAATGTAATATTTATGGGAAAAAAATTCGTGTTTTTGGGACCTATTTGAACCCCTGGGTCGGCAAAGTTTGGATCCATTTCATACAAGTCGTCCATACAAGTCGAGTCCGGTTCCAATATTTTTGGTCTTATACTGCTGTGCTAACTAACGGGTATAGTCGGAGTCCATTAAATTTTGGCCCGTCCAATCCGTGCTCAGACCTAGTTCAAAGAGTCTGGTTGAGAAAGATGGGTGGCAATGACTTTGGCACAAATACACAACACGTCATGTTGAACGGGACAGTTGACGCTAGTCCACATTATTTTTTGTCAGGTTTTGTGGCTCTCGAACTTTCAGATTCTCATCTTCTTTCTCACCCCCAAATCTTTCCTCTCAGAACCCAATCACTCCTGTGTCGTCGAAGATGCACGCGCTTTCTCCGCCTCCACCTTCCAGTCATAGGGGAGCAGGAATCCTCGTGCGCGCAAACAAATCAAAATCGGACCAATCCCATCTTCTGCTGTTTGTGGATAGGAGTGCAACTCGGACAGGTTGGATCTGACTTGAGGTCAACTCGAGTCAAATCCGATGAATTATAAGTCTAGTCCGAGTCCGGCCCTACCTCGGATTCAACATATGAAGTCCAAGACCAAGTCTGAAGGTTCAGATTTGGCTCGGGTTGAACTCGGGTTGGATCAGGTCCACCGGCACCGGATTTATCCGGCTCTAATATACTAATTGAAATTATTTTAAACAAAAGTAATATTAAACACAAAATTAAATAGCAATCAAGTCTTGATAATTATAAAATTCAAAATGAAATAAGATAAGGTTTAGGATAAAGAGTTGAAGAGTTTGGGTAAAAAAAATTAGGATTTAAAATTTTTTATTTAAGAAGTTATATATATATATATATATATATATATATATATATATATATATATATATATAGGTCGGATTTCGGATTCTTCGGATAGTCCGACACATGAATCCGAGCCTATTTCGATTTATGATCGGATTTAAATATTTGAACCCAAATCCGAGCCAAAATTCGAGTATTTTCAAACGTAATCCAACCCATCAACGAATTTACCCGATCGAATTTGGGTTTAGCCCGTCGGAGTTGTATCCCTGTGGACTCTCTCTCTCTCTCTTATTACTATATGATTTAAGTTTCCTTTTTCTTTGCCACGGACGAAGAAAAGCATACAATGGACACATTATCAAAGTTTTGGAAATGATGAGGACGACTGGAGCGAGTCAAACAAATTTCTAATTTAGGGATTGGTCTAACAACTTTGACATAATCACAATTTGCAACCCAATCACCACTCCACAGCACTAGGGGTGAGCAACGGTTCGGTTCGGTCCAAACCGAACCGAAACCTCCAAAATCATCAAAATCAAAATTCAAAATTAGGCAAACCAAAAACCGAACCGAACTCTTGTAAATCGTTCAAAACCGAACCAATTTGAAGTTCGATTTACGGTTCGGTTCGGTTTTGTGGGCCAATTGGGCTGGACCTTAAAAGAAAAAAAATACACATAGTTCTCTTCCAAGTTTTTGCATACAAGAAATATCCAAAAACTGCAGCAAATTATCAGTAAAAAAAAGCAGCAAATAACAAAAAATGTACATATCCACAGTTTTCAATAAAAAGATACAGTAGATGAGCAAATCATCAATAAAAAAATGCAGCAAATAACAAAAAATGCAGCAAATAACAAGAAATATCCAAGTTTTTTTGCATACAAGAAATATTCACAGTTTTCAAGTTATAGTCTCAAGACTCTCAACATCAGAAATATACATAGTTCTCTTCCACAACACATCAGAATATACAAGAAGTGAAATATACAAGAATTATATACATAGTTCTCTTCCACAACATCAGAAATATAGAAATATACATATTTCTCTAATATACAAGAAATATCCACACTTTTCAAGTTATAGTCTCAAGACTCTCAACATCATACAAGCCAATGAAGCCATCATCATCCCAACCCTAGCTTTTCCTGCACAACACAATAAAAAGAAGGGGAAAAAAAACTAAAATGCGGCTCAGATAAGGCTTATTTATGCATCATAGTTGGATGCATGTAGTATCAGTTCTCTTATTCTCAAGCCAACATCATCATTGTCACTTTCTCCTCAAATATGTTAGTAAAATTTTCAAGAAGAATAAACAAATTAACATCATAGATATACCAAACTAAATGGCTGTATTAAATGCCTCGCCAACAGCTGTACATTTCAGTAAATGGCTACAGTAAATGCCTTGCCAATGGATTGGAGAGTGGCTGCATAGAGAAGTAACAACAGCATTAACAAAAACTACAAAGAATGAAAGAAACAGTAGCAGTAAATGAATACTCCCAACCTCCCAATGGATATAGACAAGCAGCAGTAAACATTAAGACAAGCAGCAGCAGCAGCAGTATAAAGAATGAAAGAAGCAGTAGCAGTACAAAGAATGAAGTATCATTTCTATTCCCAAGCCAACATAATCCTTCCTAGAAACAACAACAACAACAACAGTAAACATTAAGACCAGCAGCACCAGAAGCTTGTGCCCAAATTTTTTTACAAATAATGTCCCCTACTAAAAGTTTGTTCCCAAATATTACTCCAATTTAAAATAGCGTAAATACTCAAACCTCACTTGTTGACGTTGTTGATTCCACCGTTAACTTGTTCAATTCTAAATGAAAAATGAAATCAATGAAGAAGTTAAAACACATACAAGAAGATATGGAAATAATGCAATAAATAAGAAATTAAAAATTACCCATTTCAACTTTATATATGTCTTCAAACTCCTCTTCAATAGTGGATACTATGGGTCGATCGGAAGGCCCACGAAACCAATCTTGACAATAAATGAGACCTTGAACAATTTTTGGAGTCAAAGAGCTCACATGGCCACCCGTACTAAAAGCGGACTCGGACGCCACGGTAGATATGGGAACGGCCAACACATCCCTAGCCATCTTTGATAGGATCGAAAAACGAAGAGAATTGAGCTTCCACCTTCCCAAAATATTAAAATCATCACTCTCATCATCATCATCTACGATGCTCTAATCTAGATATCGATTAAACTCGGATTTATCATCACCACCACCCAATTCCATCTTATGTTTGTTGAATTGGACTTTCATGAACTTCTTCAATTGCAACAGTTGATTTACACTAGAAGGTTCAACTCTTTCACTAATAGTAGTACCACCACATTGTGAAGAGCTCATATTTTTATACTCATTGAACATAGAGTACGCAACACTTTTTACTTTATTCTTCATGGAATCGCTCTTCTCCGGACCATAGAGATGATCAAGAGCATATTCTACATATTCCAACTTATATCGAGGATCAAGAATTGGTGCAATAAAATTACCATATTCATTTTTTTTAATGTTCCCCCAATATTTTTGATACTTCTCTCTCATTTTATCGGCCATGAGAGACTAGTCATAGTCATTACTCTCATTTGATGTGCGTAAGAGAATATCAATGGATGTAATTTCGTCAAAGAAATTATTGCAAGTGACATATAAGGATCCTGAGATACGCAAAGTAAGTTCGTAGAAGTGTTCTAAGAAAGTGCACAACCTTCTTGCATTGGCCCAATCATATTCAATAGGATATCCATCATTTTCAGTTAGTTCTACTTTGAACCATGGATCTTATCCGGCGAATCTCTCAAAGGCACTTTCAAACTTTTATGCCGTGTCCAACATCAAAAATGTCGTGTTCCAACGAGTGCTCACATCAAGACACAATATTTTTTTGCTTTGTATCTTTTCGGCTTCAACACACTCCTTGAACTTTTGAAAGCGACTTGGAGAATGTCTCACATATCTTACCGTATTTCGAACACGAGCAACCGATGGAGACATCAATTTTAAGCCGTTAACAACAACAAGATTGATGATGTGTGCAATGCATCGCATGTGTAAATATTTGCATTATAGAATGCTATTTCTCCAACTCTAAATTTTTTTGCTTAAATAAGAAATAGCAACATCATTGGAGCTTGCATTGTCAATCGTTATAGTGAATATTCGATCAATAACCCACTCTAGCAAGCACTTCTCTACCGTTTTCCCAATGGCTTCCCCTTTATGACTTGTAATAGGACAAAAGTTTATAAACTTCTTCTTCAACTCCCAATCTTCATTTATGTAATGTGCTGTAAGACACATATAGTTGACTTTTTGCAACGATGTCCAAGTATCCGTCATAAGGCAAACCATTTGCTTGGATTGTTTAAAGTATGTTTTTAGCTTACTCTTTTCAATAGAGTATATTTCATAACTGTCACGACCCGCACCCTGATTAGGGGTACGAGCACGTGGGTACGTCCAGCCTATACCGCAGAATCGACGGTAGAACGTTGTATAGGTCTACTAAAAAGTATAACATCTAGACACAATATATATGTACCTGTCATCTCCGTACGGAGGTATATAATCTCAATTCAATCACAAGACATCTAAGGAAGATAGACACGAATATCATAAAGATATAATAGAAATATATGAACTGAAAAAGGTGCGAAGTCACAACACAGTTTAGAGTTAAAGATATAATACAAGAATCCAAAATACAACATATAACATAAGTCTCAATACTAGCTGGAACGCAGTCTAGTCAAACTATCTAACAGTCTAAGCAGGCGGTAAATCCTCTACTGGCACCAAGGGTAATGTCTCATCAAAATCTCTATCCTGGCCATACCCGTAAAAGGTAGAGCAATCAGCCAACATGTCCTCTGTAAACATCAACGGTTATCCTGTCAGGAAAATGAGCAAGTACACCTCCAACAACAGTTCTATTGTATTGACAAATGCTGTAAGAGACAATCACAATGGAATACAAGATGAACATATCAAGATGGAAATATAACTGGATATGTAAAGCAGGAAATCATGCCAGGTGTTTTATGCAGGAAAGTAGAACCGAATAGGAATCTATCTATCTGATGTAATAAATATAAAATGTGCCTCGAGTATTATAGCATTATGTGATCGGTATGGATCAGGATCAGGCTGTTCCATATGATGGCTACAAGTGCGGAAACACGGTCCGGCCAAAATAGAAAGCTATGAAACAAGTAGTAACGGGTCAGGCTACACCCTACGTGCGGTGAGGGTGGAGCTATAAAACAAGTAGTAACAGAAATGCATGAGAGGTATTGATCACATAACCTATAATAACTCCCCATCCCCAAATAGTATACGGATCCGGACATAGCATGTCATGACACAGGATTCCCTAAGAAGGTAGCTACTCCTTTCTCAGGAATCGGTGTCAATACAAGTATAAGAATAAGATCGAGCAAGTACCAATATCCCAAGAAAATCCAGGAATGACATCTCATGACAGGAATTCGATAATACTAGTCCGTGCACCATCGTGTCGAGAATCAAGTAAAATACTATAACTGAATCGGATACAGAAGATATCAAGACAAAGAACTACTATCAGAGAATGTACTTGCCTGCTGTCCTGAGCTGTCAAGTAGGGTCGATGCTCAGAGTGATCTCACAGACCTAAAGATGAGATATTGTAAGTTAATTAGGGTTTAACAGAGTTAAACATGATTTTCTAATGTATGATATGCAATCTAGGTTAATTTCAGTCCAACTAAGTCAAACTAGGTCGCACTGAGTCACACTAGGTCAAACTAGGTCACATAAAGTCAAACCAAGTCAAACTAGGTTAAACTGGGTCAAAGATTGACTTACCATTGACTTTTGGTCAACTGGTCAACTCTGGTCAACTCTAGGTCAACTCTGGTCCGCCTTGGGTCAAACTAGGAGTCAAGGTCAAGCTTCTAGGATTTTGGTCAAACTTAGATTAGTGGTCAACATCTATATGATACTTAGGATATATTAATATATATACATACCACATATATCCTTACCTATATAGTACCACCTAACACATACATATAGATATCATATATCAAGTATATACATATCCTCACTATGAACCATAACCTATATCTATATACTCTCATAATATATATATATATATATATATATATATATATATATATATATATATATATATATATATATATATATATATAACCCAAAAATATATATACCTATCTATATAACCCTTCCACAATCTAACATCACCTACTCAAACTCAGACACTTAGACACTAACCCACTAACCCTAGGATACCAAATCAACCTTGGTCATATTGGCATCCCAATACCAATACCTTGGTTGGAATCCAATATCTTAACTTGGATAAACCTATACCTTACCTTGATATCTTGATACCTTACCTTGGTATCTTGATACCATACCTTGATCATAAGGTAAACTAATCATTTACCTTGAAGGTAAATGTAATTCATATTTACCTTAACATACTAACTTGGTATCATGAGATACCAAGATACCCCTCAAATATCTAATTAACTAATTATCTAATGTACTAACGTAACATCTTAACTAATATCTAACATATAACCTATAGAGACTAACTTGCTAACATACCAATATCTAGAACTAACATAACCTACTAACATATTAATATCTAACATACTAGATATCTAACATCAAACTATCTAACAACATATCAAATATCTAACAAAATACTAATTTCTACTATCTAACTAACACTCATACTAACAAATATAACTTATACTAACATATAACAAACTCTAACATATCTAACCCTCTACTAACCAACATCTAATAAACATACTAACATATATAACTTAACAATAATATATGTATATATGTACTATATCATACATATACCCGACAACCTATGATACCTACATTCACTTAATATCCATACTACATAGGCTCATAGGTTACACAAAATGCCTATATCGTATAATCACTCTTCTACTTAAAATCAATACTGTACCAATTGGACCTTCACTAAATTCTAGAATTAAAGTATATCGTAGCCCTTCGTGTTAACTTTTCGAAACTTCAAACGGATCGCATTTTCGTGTCTGAAAGATCCCGAAATCGCGAAAACACTGAAACACGTTTGTCTTTTGGACAGCTGACACTCAAATAGTTTTACAGAAAGTTGTAGAACGATTTTGGCTTATTAAAATATATATTTGGAAAGCTAACTTCGATATGGTTCTTTTAAAAAAATAGGAGATTAATCGGAGTTCTGAGCTAAAAGTTATGGCATTTCTAAGTTACTATGGTTACTAAAAACGTGGATAAATATTATGACGAATTTGGGTTGTTTTGGACAAAAGAAACACATGTAGGCCAAGATACTTGGATACCAACATAGGTATCCAAATAAAACTCATTCTAACCCTCCTAACTAAGATCAATCCACTCTCTAACCATTCTAAAACTGAATTTAAGACACAATTAATCCTATTAGGCAATAAACCCAACACATGGGGTATCCTAATTTGGTATCTATCAAGTAGGACACAAAACACATATCTAAAATCCTCAAGAGAGCTCCAAATGGCCTCAAACTTGAATCTAAAGGGGGTACATGCATGGAGGTGGATCATATGAATTCAAAACTAACTAATATACATAGAAAATCAATTTAGAGGGTTGGCTTTACCTATTGGGAGTGGAATCCCAATGATACTCTCAAGGACACGGCTCCGACACGAAGATCTTCCAAAAATGACACTCCTCTTTGCACTTTGCTCCAAATCTTTGCTAGCACCCTCCTTTGGTAGTATGAGAAGGTTGGATGGAAGTTTTGGTGGAGGTATGTAAGGATTTGGAGATCAAATCAAAGAGGAAAGCTCTCAATTTGGGGAAGAACACTTATGAAAGAAAAATGGAGGCTTGATGGAATAAAATGAAAGAAAGGGCAACCCTCCTATATGTGGCTGTCATCTAACCCTATTTGGGCCTTGGGGAAAGCCCAATAAGGCACCTACTAATTCTCCTTGGTTAATTTTAAGTTAGGTTCAAGTTTGGGATCAAAAGGGTTAAGTTTAAGCCTCTAACTTAACCAATCTAACAAGTGGGATTAGTCTAAACTTACTAACTTAATTAGTAGGAATTGTGGGCCATGACTAACTAATCTTGGGGTCCCGTCTAGAGTCTAAGCTACCCGGGTCATTAACACAAGTCGGAACGAGACAAAATTCAAACCTGACTAAACAAATCCCGTAAAATCAATATTAAATATATAAAATTCCCAAAATATTAAAATATAAAAAATGACCAAAATATCCTTAGCCTAAAAAGTGGTAATTAGCTAATATAATCACATGGATTAAGCCTCCATGGTCATGGTTAGTCTCTAGGCTAAGCAGCTCTAAGGTTACACTAGCAAAAGAACAAAATCACAAAACACTAATTTAATGATATTAAAATAATCAAAATTCATCAATAAATCAATAACATGATTTAAACCTATTATTAAATAATTAATTTTACAAAAGTTCAAAATTACCCTTGTTTTAGAAAAGTGGTGGTTACAATAACAATTCCGAGCCACGGTCCATCTTGACGGAATACGAAAACTTGGACACGCTACATTCATGAAGTGTCTAAAGCCCTCACACTCCACAAATCGAAACGCAAGCTCGTCAACGATAATCATATTTGTCAAGGTATTTTTCACCTCGTCTTAGTTAAATTTCCAACTAGTTAGTATTTTGTCCTTGCCCTTCGCCAATGATTGCAAGTTGAGAATTGCTTGACTAGAATCATTATTCTTTGGATTTAATGGACGTGTATCAGTGATTTCTCATATTACTAGTCCCATTTAGTTTACTATGACAATGATACTCTTTCCCGCAATGATTGTAACTTGCTTTTGGACGACCTTCCGCATCAAATTTTTTTTTAAAATCTTTCCAATGCGGAGCTCTTTCCTTCATAGGCTTTTTTGAAACTCGAAGCCTTGAATTTTGATTGGATATAGGGTCATTTGTGACTTGAGAGCTAGTTGGCGGTTGAGTATCACCTTCTTGCGGCATCTAAAACAATAATTTGTACTTTGAATATATAAAATATGAATAACAAATTTTAATAAAACAAAATTAAGAAATACGCACATTGCATGAATATAATGTTGTTGCCATTGATTGGGTTCGTGGTGCTACATATTGAACATACACAATTTAATGAATAACCGAAGCTACATAACCCTAACCCAACCTAAATAAATAAACCTTATGTGCAGAGTCTGGAATCCATAGTGCATATTCATAATCAATGTTCCAAGGAATCCAAATTGCACAAACATAGTACACTGCACTGATTACAGAGTCTGAAATCCATAGTACAGATTCATAATCAATGTTCCAAGGAATGCAATTACAAACTACTAATTGCAGGGTCTGGAATTCAGACTACAGACACTGCATAGAGTGCACTGCAGATTACAGACACTACATATAGTCCCAGTCCCAATTACAAACTACAAATTATAAAGTACTCAAATACGCATGCAACTCCAACAAAAACAAATTCTAACCCAGCTATAGTCTGTGATAGCTTGACATTGCCAGTGACCTTCACACCCTTTCACTGCTTGACTAATGCACGTGACACGGGATGAATATGATAGCTTCTCAATGTACAATTTTATATGCTTGCCTCAAACATGTTAACATGCAAATCAAACAGGATGGTTAGAAAGATCACAAATATAGATAACATATTTTATAAAATTGCTTGTACCAAATGCAAAGCTTGGGTTTAATTAGCCATTCGCCAGCACATGTGATCGTACTGACCCTCGCTCTTTGCAGGTGCCAGGAATTAGGAAGAACGCACCAACTAGCTAGGCGACGTTCGTACTTTTGAAGCTTCGACCGCGCGTCGAAGACCCCGCCACTGAACTTTTGAAGTCTCTCTGCAAGTCCAAGGAACATGTCTCAGCATCCCTCGCATCCAGGTGGCAAGAATACTTTTGTTGTATATGAGGGATGTATGTATGGAACGGTTATCTCATCGGCACTCCTTTTGTAATCGAGTCATATTGTAAAGCCCACACGGTACGATTGTACTGGAGTCTGTAAATGATGTCTATTATTAATAAAATGAAAAGTCTTTCTGTCTCAATGTGCTATTCAATTTGTCTGCACTGACTCTCTTAGATGCTGGGTTTCGGATTATATTATGACTATGCCTTGTGCGATCGTAAATTAGGTTCGTACGACATCACGTCCGGGGGACGACTGTCGATTCTACGGAATGGGGTGTAACATAATGGTATCAGAGTACGGCTTTACGTTATTGGCTTTCAGTGTTGATGTTTCTAGTCTCAAATCGTTGACCTCATGTCGATGAGATGTGTTGTTCCATACGCTGAGCCCAGGATATTTTCTGAAACTAACGAGAGTTGCCTTTCTTTTTCCTGCAGTTGCGGAACCTCGGGCAGAGGATGAGACAAGCGCTTCCAGCGGCTCGAGTAGTTTCAGACCCGAGCATTCCGTCAACCCAACGGGGATGACGCCTACCATAGCCGGATCTTCCGGCGACCCGATACAATGGATGTTGCAGATGCTCGAAATACAGCAACGCCAAAATGAGCTCCATCGTCAGCAGACGGAGGCTCGTCAGACCCAGTTTGAGAATCTATTTGAGGCTCAATTCAAGCTGCAGCAGCAGCAACTGAATACACTCCAACAAATAGTATAATCGGTCGTGGCCAACAATAATTCTATGATGACGCCTGCCGTGACCGAGCCTACGGTTCGATCCAATGAAGCTGAATTGGAGGTGCCCATGCTCTCACCTACAGCACTGAGAAGTTCTAACTTTTATGTGTCAAAATTCACAAAAAGCTGTCGCAGTTCCTTCAACGGCACAGAAGAACCCTCCGTGGCAATCGACTGGTTGGAGGATCGAAGAATCAAAGAAAGTCGCTTGTGCTCAACAACTACTTTGAATGAACGCGCATGATTGGTAGGCCATGCAGAAGTGGGCAATTCGACGTAAAGATGTACGAGACGGCGACAATCTCGTGGGCCACATTCAGAAAAGCATTCGAGACTGAAAATCTTTCTGCAGCCGTGCGATAGGAAAAAGAAAACGAATTTATGCAGTTGAGGCAAGAAAATATGACAGTACGACAGTACAGCGACCGAATTCAACAAACTGGCCAAATTTGCGGGAGCATATCTACCTACAACTGCAAGTCGAGCTCTACGATTCGAAGTGGTCCTGCGTTCCTCTATTCGTGCCCATATTTCAGTGCCTGAATACAAAACCATGGGCGAGGCACTCAACCATGCCCTCTGTCTGGAGTCCGAGTTTTCTTCTGCTACTACTGGCATTGTTTACTTTAATAACAAACACCATAGTAATGCAGGAGGAAGCAATGCACACAAGCGTCAAAACCGCGACAACGGAGGCGGCAACCAGGCAAAGGACCGAATAGTCTATAATTTTTGCCACAAGGAGGGGCACGTGGCCAGCGAGTGCCGATTGAAGAGTGGAGCATGCTTCGGATGCGGCCGAACGGACCACATTGCACGCAACTGTCTGGAGAAGCCGAACCAGCGCCCCCAGACACACCAATAATATCGAGGCCAAGCACCTCGGCATCCACAGACCGCACAACAGAATGGCCAAGACCGTCGCCCTAATGTCCAAGGCTGGGTCTATACCATGACTCGAGACAAAGCATTCGCATCTGACACAGTCGTGACAGGTATACTGCATTTCAATAATAAATCTGTTCGTGTATTGTTTGATTCAGGTGCCACGTATAGTTTTATAACGGCAGACCTCACCGCCGAGCACAAATTTTCCCTAACATCGCTGGGTCTCGATCTTACTGTTAATGTACCATCGGGCATGCCACTACTTGCAAATTTAGTCTGTGGAGACGGAATCATCTGTATAGGTGGTCAAAAGGTCAGTCTTGATACGATAGTTCTAGATATTAAGGACTACGACATCATTCTGGGGATAGATTGGCTCGGTCCGTGTAATGCAACCATCGACTGTACTGAAAAGAGGGTCACATTTCGTATACCTGGAGTGCCTAAATTCTGCTATTCGTGTGGTGAGGCATCGTCGACCTGCATGATGATCTCCGCAATATCTACTCGACGGATGCTGCATTTTGGATGCAAAGGCTATCTAGCATCCGTTCGAGACAGGCGATAGGATGGTACAAACGCGGGTCAGACCGACGTTGTGGCAGAATTTCTAAATGTGTTCCCGGACGAACTGCCCGGCATGCCACCTGATCGAGAGATTGAGTTCACTATTGACACATTCCTCGATACTCGACCGATCTCGAAAGCCCCGTACAGAATGGCCTCTGCAGAGCTTAAAGAACTCAAAGTACAGTTGCAAGAGTTGCTCGACAAGGGATTCATACGACCCAACGTCTCGCCATAGGGAGCGCCAGTGCTGTTCGTCAAGAAAAAAGATGGCTCAATACGTCTTTGTATCGATTATCGCGAGCTGAATAAAGCTATCGTCTGGAACAAATACCCACTACCCCGCATAGACGATCTGTTTGATCAACTGCAAGGAGCTACGGTGTTCTCTAAAATTGATCTGTGCTCGGGTTACCATCAACTCAAGATCAAGCCGGACGATATGTCGAAGTCTGCATTTCACACTCGATATGGCCATTACAAATTCCTGGTAATACCGTTCGGTCTAACTAACGCCTCAGCTGCCTTCATGGATTTAATAAATCGGGTGTTCCGACCATTCCTCGACAAGTTCGTAGTAGTCTTTATCGACAATATACTCGTCTACTCGAAGGATAGGCAGCAACACACTGAGCATCTACGGACCGTGCTTCAGACCCTTCGAGAAAATTAGTTGTATGTGAAGCGAAGCAAATGTGAATTTTGTCTGAGCAGCGTCGCATTGCTCGGACACATCATTTCAGCTGAAGGCATTGTGGTCGACCCAAAGAAAGTTGAAGCCATTGTCGATTGGAAACGGCCAGCGTTCATCTGCAAGATTCGAAGTTTCCTTGGCTTAGCGGGATACTACCAACGCTTCGTGAAAGATTTCGCGAAGATCGTATTGCCTCTGACTCGCCTCACCCAGAAAGGAGTCACATTTGAATGGTCAGACGACTGTGAAGCTTCCTTCCAAGAATTAAAATAATGACTCATCTCGGCCCCGATATTCGCACTTCCAGAAGGGACTGAGGATTTTCAGATATTCAGCGATGCGTCCGGTCAGGACTTGGGGTGTGTGCTGATGCAGCAAAATAAGGTGATATCTTTTGCTTCCCGACAGCTAAAGCCGCACGAAAATAACTACCCTACTCATGACCTGGAGTTAGTGGCGATTGTGTTCGTATTGAAATTATGGTGTCACTATCTTTATGGCGTGGCGTGCACGATCTATACCGATCACAAGAGCCTCAAGTATCTATTCACGAAGAAGGAACTGAATTTGCGACAAAGGCATTGGCTTGAACTGATCAAAGATTACTACTTGACCATTGACTATATGCCGGGAAAGGAAAATATTATGGCGGACGCTCTGAGTCAGAAGTATATTGCCTCGCTATCCATCGACCGCAGATTGTTATGCGACCTAGAAGAGATGGGCATCGAACTCCGAGTCCGATTCAGGAATATACAGTTGGCAAAGTTGCAGTTAGAGCCGAGCTTGCAAGAAAAGATCAAGACCACTCAGAAGGACGATCCGTACCTGAAGAAAATACGAGAGCTAATCTCGCTGGGTAGGATGACCGACTTTGCAGAAGATGAAACCCGCATGCTTCGATTGATGGGTAGGCTATGCGTTCTGGATAATTCAAAACTTAGAAAGGGGATATTATCGGAGGCGCACTATTCGAAGTACACCTTGCATCCCGGTAGCACAAAGATGTACAAGGACCTCCGCACAAACTTCTGGTGGCACGGAATAAAAAGAGATGTGGCACTCTTCGTATCGCAAAGCAGGGCTTGTCAGCAGGTGAAAGCTGAGCATCAGAGACCGGGCGGGGAGATACAGAATCTGGCGATTCCGGAATGGAAGTGGCATCACATATGCATGGATTTTATTGTTGGTATGCCGAAGACGCCGCGGGGAAATAATGTCATATGGGTCATCATCGATCGACTAACCAAGTTATCGTACTTTATTGCCATTTAAGTTACTTGGAGCGCTGATCACCTGGCTCATATTTATCTTGACGAGATAGCACAGCTGCATGGAGTCCTGGTATCTATCGTCTCTGATCAGGATGTACGATTTCTATCACGCTTCTGGAGTAGCCTTCGGTCGGCTCTAGGTGCCAAGTTGCAGTTCAGCTCAGCTTACCATCCCCAGACTGACGGCCAAACGGAGCGTATAAATCAGATTCTCATAGACTTATTGTATGGACATCCCGTGGGACATTTAAAAGAGAGCGTACCAACGATATCAACTTGCAGAAGCAATAGAGTTAAAGTATTCAATCGATAGTCCAAGAACATAAAGCCATGCTCTTATACTATTAAGTCACGCCCCGCTCCCGTAGGAGTGATCATCCTCGCTAAGGCGTGATGCCGTACGAGCCTAGATTGTGCTCGTGCAAGACGGGTTCCATAACGGCAGATTATAGCAGCTACGACGGGGTCGTCGCACAGAAGTCCCAAGCAGAGACATTGAATAATAGCAGCAAAAATTTAAAGCAAAACACAAGTCATTCAAAATACTCTTTATTGATATTGAAACAGAGATTACAAAGTGGATACGAGGCCAATATTATAATCACTCAAGCTCACTCTTCTCACATTACAAATTACTCAACTGATGTCGAGCTGGTGCTGTTATCTCTGATACCGCCATCCTCTGTGGCACTCCTGACTTATTAATACGGATGCTGGGTGTTGGTGCCAATGTTCGCTGTACTGCTCCTCCGTCCCTATTCTGGGGATAAAACCTCTTCTGGCCCCTATGTCTTGTCGCCAACCTCTGTTAGGTGAGTTCATGCCTCCAAGCGGCCGTTAAAATGACATCAGAAGTCTGATAGCCGTGTCCTTCTACTAGCTGTAGAATCTCTAAATGAAGTCCTCGCTGGAATCTCATTGCCTTCTTCAGCTCCGTAGACACCATCGTCGGTGCAAACCGACCGAGTCTGCAGAATTCTGTTGCATATCCATCCACCGTCTTACCAGCCTGCTTAAGACTGATAAACCTCTGTTGTAGCTTATACCGCGCTACCACGCCAAAATACTTGGCCTTGAATCTGGTACTGAAGCTATCCCAAGGAACAGGACGTCTCAGTCCAACCTCTTCCGATGCCCACCAGTCGCGGGCGAGATCCTGAAGCAATAATCTGACTTGGTCAACCTTTTCTTCTGCTGGAACCTTAGCTGCGGTCAATATGGCCTCAATATCCTGAAGCTAAGCATCCACCGTGATGGCATCCTCCGTGCCGTCAAAGTATCTCGGGTTAAGTCGACAAAACCTCCCAGACGCTACCGAGTCATTCCTGACACTTCTCTCAAGGGCTACTTGTAATCCCTGATTTAGGAACTCCGTACCTCGACGCATCCAAGCGAGCTCCGCGCCACGAGCTTCTACCTGTTCCTAAACATAAACACTGTGTGGGTGTCAGTACTCAACTGTATTGGTGGCGTGAGCTCCTCACCCGCCCATACAAAACTAACACGTTAATTTACTTTGTACAATAAAGTCCCTTTGTCATGACCCGCACCCTGTTTAGGGGCACGAGCACGTGGGTACGTCCAGTCTACGTCGCAGTATCGGCGGTAGAAAGCTGTAAAGGTCATCTAGAATATACAGAATCTAAGACACAATAATATAACCTATCATCTCCGTACGGAGGAATATAATCACCACTCAATCACATAAATCTAAGAAAGATAAGCCCGATGATAAAGATAAGGATAAAGATGAAGTAATTAGTCTGAAATGGTGCTGAGCCACAATCACAAGTTCATAATTTAAAGACATAACACAAGATCCCAAATAAATACTACAAGTCTCAAAGTATCAAGCTGGAATATAATCCAGACAAAATCTAGGTAGACTAGGTCATTACTGGCGGTGCGTCCTCTACGAGCACCGGGTCCACAGGCTGGTCCTGGTCGTAGGCTCCATCTATGCCTAACCTATAGTAGTTCGGGCAATCTGCATCTAAATCCTCTGAAAAACAACGGGGGTTATCCTGTCAGGATATGAGCAAGTACAAACACCAACAGCAGTTCCATATGAATTGACAAATACTATAAGAGACAATTATAATGAAATACAAGATGAAATATCAAGACTGAAAGTAAAACAGTATAAAAGAACTGGATATCATGTCATATGTGAGATATAAGATAAAACTGGAATATAAATAATGGAAAGTAATCTGAGGTATGATATAAACATAAAAAAAAGTGCCATGAGATATTAGAGCGTTATGTGATCGGCTTGCGTCAAGATCAGGCTGTTCCATTTGACCGGCTATGCACAGGTAGTATAATAGTATAGGGATCAGGTCGGCCAAAATGGAAAGCTATGCACAAGTAGTATAAGGTCTGGCTATACCCTACATCTGGTGAGGGTGGATTTATGCACAAGTAATAAACAAGTAGGGGTAATAATCACATAACCTCTAATAACTCCCCATCCCCGAGTAGTATAATAAATCCAGACATGACAGGTCATGATACGGGATTCGAAGAGCAGGGGGCCAGCCCACTCCCAAATTGGTGTCTATACAAGTATAGGAAACAATATCGAACAATGTACTCATATACAAGGTAAACCAGAAATGACATCTCATGGCGAGATTCACGTATACTAGTCTGTGTATCCTCGTGTAGAGAATCAAGTATAACACTACAACTGAATCGGATATAGTATATATCAAAGCAATGAAAACTATCAGAGAATGTACTTGCCTGAGGCCCCGAGCTGAGAAAATCGAAACTACAACCCACTCAATAAGCCACGAACGGTCAACTCGTACAACAGTCTCCTAATGCTGAAACGGATATTACAAACGTTCTCAAAATGGTCAAATTAGCTAGAAACGCCTACCCATAAGTCCAATTCTGGATACAGGAGCAAAACGATAATTTTGGGTCAAAATGGTGTCCGCTGTTGGACCCACTTTGCACCAAAAAATGTGCCAGAACCTACGGTCTCTAAAGTCATCAAACTATATATCTACAGGTCTGGTTTGGCGTGTCATGCTCCGCTTCCGTAGGAGCGATCGTCCTCACTAAGGCATGATGCCGCACGAGCCTAGATTGCGCTCGTGTAAGGCGGGTTCCATAACGGCCAATTTTACTGGCTGCGACGGGGTCGTCACACAGAAGTCCCGTACAGAAACATTGAATAATAGTAGCGTAAATTAGAACAAAATACAAGTTATTCAATATAAGCTCTTTATTGATATTGAAACAAAGGTTACAAAGGGCACAAGGCCAAGATTACAAGTCACTCAAGCTCACTCTTCTCACATTACAAGTCATTCAGCTCTCTCTCATCTCTCAAATACAAGTCTTGAGCCAGCAGATGCTTCCGAAGACGACGTCCATACATTATGTCCTGTATAAGTCTTGAATACATGAGGCCGCACGCTTCGAATCGCCAAGGAACTCCGTACCTCGACGCATCCAAGCGAGCTCCGCGCCACGAGCTTCTACCTGTGCCTGCACATGAAAACTATATGGGTGTCAGTACTCAACTGTACTGGTGAAATGAGCTCCTCGCCCACCCATACAAAACCAACACGTTAATTTACTTTGTGTGTAACATAGTCCCTTTTATGATTGTCTTTCTACTCTTTCCTTAGGATCGGTTTTAGGACAGACGCCTTGGCCTATTTTGTGTTTCAAGACCATTTCGTGCTTGCAACGCAACATCAACTCAACAATATTAACCTATCAAGTCGTGCTTGCCATATGGCTTAAAATCAAAGACGCAACTATACGATACGACTCCATTCCCGTATGACCGTACTATAAGTCCTTGTTGAGGCCGTGCCTCGCAACTCAATGAGACTCAATCATATCGTCGCCTTGCGGCCTTTTGCTACTAAATCATCAACTGACCCAATTAAGACTTGTGGGTTAAGTGTCACTCGACCGACTTTGCCTTACGGCCTTCCTGACTTAAACTCAAGACAACTCACATCCAAACTATACAACTTATATGTCGACAACATAAGACTCGACGCCACATCTCGTGCCGAAGCACGTCGCCTACGTTGCAACCAAATCTTAGGCCCAACATTTTGTGTTCCAACTATACTCACACATTCAACTCGACTTCCTTGATATACTACACTCAATACTCGACTCAATCCAAAGGCGTACACGTGGTTCGTCGTCCATGCCGACTCATCTATATGAACTAGTCACTAGCGCCCAGCGCTATAATGGAATCCCTTTGAGCTTTTGATTAGACGGACGCTCCTTGCCAGCACGAGTAGCTAGCTCCGCTGCAAGTCTCTACTAACCCGTGCGGTCATCCAGCACAGCTACGAATGTCTCTATCGCAACGGTTCCCATGGGCCGCCTGGGTCGCCGTTCGAAAAATAGTTTATTTTACCTTATACAAGTTGTCCAATGACCATACAAGACTCGACTCGAACTGACGTCTCACACAGTCAATCTACTTCTAGTGTTACCATATCTTTCAGGGCTAAGTTCAACACTTCTCACATCTGAGACCTTGCCTCGACGACCTAGTCACGAGCATTCTTCTCTCTTGCCTCGACGACCCAGTCGTGAGCATTCTTCTTTCTTGTCATATCATTTCATTCAACTCAAGATCAACTATTTGAAACACTTTCCAAACTCAATAAATCAACCGTGGCCCGTGCCTTAAAATACTAAGTCCATGACATCGTGTCTTAAACTAACTTGAAACACTATGTGACACCACCGCCCAAGTCATACTCTATATGACGGGCCTTACAATCGTGAGACTATATGGTTATACCCAGCCGTAGAACTCATAGGACCGTGCTTGCTACTACTTGTCACGACCCATACCCGTCTTTCGGATACGAAGCGTGTCCAAGCCCAGCCTACGTCGCAGTGTCGGCGGTAGTATGCTGTCTAAATACAAGTCACGACCATCTAGAATCACATGGTAAACTAAATCTCATCCACAGAATAATCAAATCAATCAAGATCAATAAAATACCAAAGAAAACTGAATAATATAACTGATTATATCCAAGATTCAATGTCACGTCCGGTGGACACAAATCCACAACCAATAGACGAAAAAAATAGAGAAATACAAGAAATGAACCAACTGAGTACAACCTGCTACCAAGTAACCTCAACTGCAAAGCGCCATGATCCGAAGCTAACTCAAATCGACTCGTCTGCTCCTGACTCAAACTCGGCTAACCTAAAGAGATCATCAGGTCCTCAGAGGACTAGCAAGATACATAAAAACGAGCCTTTCTAACAGTTTATTATGCATGGAGGAAAATACAGAATAACAATTTAAACTGAGCAATGAATAAAGTACGAACTACACACTGTCTACACATAGATGAACTACTGAACAAGGACTAGAAAACTCATGTCAAGATGTCAACGGATAACCAAAACGAATACTCAAACCCTCGTCCCTAGTGTGGACTTGCAGGTTTGAACTACTAACCCTCGTCCCTAGTGTGGACTCGCAGGCTAGCATCACCCTCGTCCCTAGTATGGACTCGCAGGCGTAAACCATATATTACTAACCCTCGTCCCTAGTGTGGACTCGCAGGTTAGCATCACCCTCATCCCTAGTGTGGACTCGCAGGTGTAGACCAATAACTACTAACCCTCGTCCCTAATATGGACTCGCAGGTTAGCTTAAGACACATATAACTACTAACCCTCGTCCCTAAGGTGGACTCGCAGGCTAGCTTCACGATTTCAAGACAAGGAGGCACGACTCAATAAAGGCACAAGGCTAACTTTGAACACGGTCTACAAATCAATGATACCAATATACGGACAGGATATGAAAGATACATATCAATAATATGAGAAAAACTGGATAATAGGTAAAGACAGTGCATGTAAATAAAGCTGTGTAGAAAGGCAAGGTATACTTGTCTTTGGTCCTGAGCTGCTGGCACGGTCGTGTGCTGAGTCACAGTCTCCAAAATACATGTTTTACGAATTTGTTCTAATTAATGCATGAAATTGGATTACAATAAATCATTCTTTTAATCAAAGCTAATTGCTTTAGTTTTTCCAATGGTCTTACTAAGTTGGAAGGTCTACCCCTTTTGTACTACACATAGATATACACTGAACTGGGTTCTCTATACTTTCCCTTATCACCCTCAATCCCTACAGGTTTTTCTCAACTGTTTTCCCTAAGCAATTGGGTCTGCCACCACTACATACTCTATTCCTTCTAACACACAACCAAAAAAGGTCATGATTGATACTCTTAGATATTTTAACTGATATTAACAAGACACTAATACTACTCCTCTACTAGTCCTCTTAACATCAAATACTAGACATAGGCTCATGACACTTTGTATGTACTATGGCACACCACTTGGTATTTCCCCTATACTGGAACCCTGTTTACACAGGTTCCACAAACCCTCACTGCTAAAGGAAAAGTAAATCAACCTGTGCATGATAAGACTGAACAGAAATGACTTATGAAGGCTAATAAATGCAGGCAACCCATTTGAATTTACACTAGGACTGAACACAAGGAGACATTAGACTAAAAAGTGAAGATACACATGGTATGTAGGTTGATACTTATGTTTCTAAAACAAGGTAGGACAGATCGAAATAAAAAGGAATGGGACCATAGTAATGTAGGACTTCACACATCTAGGGGGTCTGCTCTTATGAAGGCACCATAGAGGGAAGGACAGATACAAGTTCCAGATTCATTTCATAGGCTACAGGTCAACTTAAATCCCCTTCCTACTTGATACCATGTGTGCAAGTACAGGCTATAAAAGTGGAGAAAAGCTAATATGGTGTGAGCACCCTGTGATAGGTTTCCCCCCAGCCTTAGGATCTAGGTACATTGGTCCTGTCATTGTCTAGTTCCTGTCAACAATAATAGGGAAAACCAAAACTACTAAATAGTATTAAGCTCTGGTCTATGTGTATATCCTGAGATCCTTCAGCAATCTAGTAGCAGAGTAAACAGTCAACTATGTTTGTTTGATGTGGCTGACACTTGGTATTGACTACTAAAGTTTTCTGTGTATTCGAGCAAAACCATTGCCTGCTGGATTACATCCTGCAGTCCTCCCATTCTCCCTTATATAGTAGATACCCAAGGTCCTTGTACCTAGACTAGTTTCCTACTGTCCTTAACCCTTCGTTCCTGTTTTCATTAAACAGCAACTTAGTCTTATTAACCTGATGTCCAGATGAGCATAGCCTATCCTCCTATATCCTGAACTTGCCACAGACTCTTGTCCTGTCCTGAGACCCCAACCATAGGACCTGGGTACACTCGTATTCTCGACTGCATCCTATTGTAGGACCCTTAGTGTCAGCAACAATTTGGTATATGAGGAAGGTTCACATGTCAAAGTTCATTGGACATAAGGAAAACTCATACAACAATATACAAAGGAAATTTCATATGACAGGGTCATGTCAATATTACATTGAATGTAAAGAAGTCCTTATACTACTCCTGATAGCTTAACATAACTTGCCTAACTTACTTTGCAACAACTTGACGAGCAAAGACTGCGTCAAGCTTTGCGTCGTAGGAACGTGCCGTACACGCGTTCGACTTTGAACAACCAAGTTATTTGGGGTACCTAGACTTATGCCACAGGCTGTGCAATACAACTTAACCCGTCGACGAGCAGAGACTATCACTACCAAAATTTATCGATTTAGCGACGGCCCTATCCGTCGCCAATCCGACGGTAATTACGATTAGCGACCGATAACCGACGGATTTTGGCCAAAAAAATCCGTCGGCAATCAGCTCGTCGCTAATAACGGTCCGTCGCTACGTAGTCGTGAAGCGACCGTTAACCGACGTATTATCGACGTCACAATACGAAGCTTTAGTGACGCATTTCTGATGGACTGTCGTCCATTTCAACTATTAAGTACTGAACTGTGCAGACAATAGCGACGTACAATTCCGTCGGTAAACCGTCGTAATAGCTTATCAGAGCGTATCGTTCTGTCGGTCATCCGTCGATATTCGTCGGTAACTAACGACGGATTAGCGACGGCCTACTGACGGACTATCCGTCGATCAGGTTCTGGAAATGCTTGGCATTTTCAGTATCACGGCGACGGAAGAATAGTCGCTATGCCGTCGATGTGGCGACGGCTTAGCGACTATTCTTCCGTCGCCATGGTTCTGGAAATGTCAGGCATTTCCAGAACCATGTCGACGGATAGTCCGTCGCTAAGAAGTCGCTAGAGCGAGCGACTGCTTAGCGGCTGATTATCAGTCGCCCTGGCGACGGACAGGCCGTCGCTATTCCGTCGAAGTTTATACCACCAGAACCTTGCCGACGGATAATCCGTTGATCATCCGTCGCTACCTGGAAACACTTTAGAAACTCCAGATAGCGACGGCTAATCCGTCGACAAACCGTCGGCAACTGGGATTATCCGTCGCTAAATGGTCACTAGTCCGTCGCTAACTGAGTTTTTTGGAAAAAAAAATTGCAGCACTTTCCCTGTTGACAAATATATGCATAAACCAAACCAATATATAATGCACACCAATTATCCAACAATCACATAGATCCAATATATAATGCACACCAATTATCCAACAATCACATAGACCCAATATATAATGCACACCAATTATCCAAGAATCACATAGACCAAATATGCACATACGAATTTAATGTACACCAATTATCCAAGAATCACAGACCAAACCAAATTAATAGAAAATAAATATCAATTATCCTAAAGAGTAACATAATATCCGGTGCTATAAGCCGATTATAGTACAATTAATCCAAAGCTCTCACAAATAATCCAAATTTTCTTAATACAACATTTTAAGGAGGAGGTCGATTGTCCGGTGGTGGTAATCCCATATGCGACCGACGAATATACTCCTCCACAAGGTACGCAGGCAAGCCGTCGTAGACACTGCTCGGAAGTCGGCGTAGCTGCTCTGCGGACATGAGATCCAGGAGTGACGTCACAGTCATAGGCGGTACCACAGGGGCATCAGGGTTGAAAGAAAGATGGCCCACGGAAGACGGACCGATACCTGCAGTCGACGGACCAGCAGAAGACGGACGAGCACCATCGGCAGACGTACCGGCAGCAGCAGACGGACCGGCAGCAGCAAACGCAGACGGAAAGTAGTGGCAAATTTCTCCCGCAAGGACGACACCGCCTCGTGCAGCTGCGTAAGCTGCGACCTAACATCATCGTCTGCCCGGGCCACGGGAGGAGGCGGTGTCGGTGGAAATCTCTGCATCGCCATATGCAATGACCCTAGGGAGCCGACTCCGTACAGGAACCCTTTCTTAAAGCTGCCGACGGTATCTACGAACAAGTCGTTCCGAGCGGCCAAAGAAGAGGGCGTCCGAAAGGGCGTCGTTTCACCGACATCCTCGGTGTCGGTTAACTGAGCCCGACTAAGGGCCTCACGATACGCAGCCTATCAAATGAATGTATTTATATTATAAGATTTATCTAAGTTGTAATCTAAATCCTATGTTTCACTAAGTTAAGTGTGAATCCTAAGTTTACCTAAGTTATAGTCCGAATACTTTTAATTCTAACGTTAATCTCATAAACATAAGTACTTACATCAGTCTCCTTGGCCCTCTCGTCGACGAAGCTCCCGTCCTTCCGTCTTTTGTGCGTATGCTGGAACACGTCGTGCATGGTGACCGAGTCTGGCGCCCTTCCCTCCTTCACCGCCCGTTGGGCCTGCATACAAAATTTCTGTAGAAACTAATTAACTCCTTTAATTAGTAATACCTAATTCGATAGTGAAATAAATTTACGGTTGCTCACCAGATCTGCAAGTGTCGCTGCGTGGGACCTTGATCCCCCCGTATGAAGGCCCACGGCAGATCGGCTAACCTTCGCCTTCTCCGATTTCTTCTTGTACGCAGGGGTATCCATCATGCCTAAGAGGTCCTCATAATACTCCTGTCGGATCCAATTCGGCCTCGTATGCCCCATTTTTAGGTCATGAATCATATCCCATATCTTCTTCGAGCAAGCGCTTTTGTAGGTCCTGCGGATCCCCTCCTCGCGATGGGGGGCCACCAGTACGTTGTCTAACACAGAAAATCAATTATCACGTAATTTAAAAAATGGTTGATTAATGAATCACATAGACTTAACCAAAAGATATAGATATATACCCTCAACTCGTCGAGCCAGACATACTGCACGTTTGGGGGCACCGACGAAAAGTTGAGGTAGGGACCGTGGAAGTTAGCCCTGATAATTTCTCCAAGGGTCCTGCCAACATTAAACGGAAAAAACCTACAAAGAAGAAACGACTGGATTATTAACTTGAATAAATGAAAGAAATTTAATAAATTAACTTAAATTTACTTACGAGGTCCCCGCGGGCCATAGCTCTCGTCGGAACTCGCCTCTCGGCCTCTCTGGTACCGTCGGAGGATTCGCGGGTCCGCGTATGTACTCCCCAGTAACCGGATGGAACCGAGTATGGGGGTACTCCGGGGCCCACTGTGCAGTAACTGGGGCATCCCCTGGTGGATCCACTGCTGGTGGTTCCGATAGCGGAACGGATCCGCTAGCAGATCCGGACTCATGCCTCGATGAAGTGGTCGATCGAGGACGGGATGCGTCTGTGCCCGGGGTACTCTCCGGGTCGGGCTCGCTCGATAGGGTCACATCCCGGGAACTTTGAATACGACCACGACCACCAGCACTAGTACGACCACGACCACGACCCGCACCACCACTACCACCACCACCACCACGACCAGCACCACGACCACGGCCAGCCATCATGACCTGTAAATAGAACACATAAACATAATTAACAATATAAAAGTGTAAATGAATATAAAAAACTAAACTAAAATATACATACCACCAGTAGGAGGACGAGTGCCGCCGCGACGAAAAAGACTAGGAGTGCCATCTGCAATAAGTAAATAATCGAATGAAAAAAATATGAATTCACGTAATTGCTTTTATGAGGTCAAACTTAATTCACGTAATTGGAAGTGTTTTTAATATACAACAATATTTAACCTAATCATCGTCTTCGTTCTCATCCTCGGCCTCGTCTTCATCATCATCCTCCTCATCCTCATCCTCATCCTTATCTTCATCGTCAATTTCATCTGTATCCTCATCCCCATCAAATTCTTCTTCTTCTTCTTCTTCTTCTTCTTCTTCTTCTTCTTCTTCTGCCTCAAAATTTGGGACAAGACGCCTCTTTCTCCCCTGGTTGACAGCTAAGTCTTGTGTATCAACCTCTTCCTCCCCTCTATTTTCCTCAACAATATCTTCAACATCCATTGTATCTGAGTGTTGTCCCAAGTATTGGGACTTTTCGATCTGGTCCTCTTGGTATGCTGGGTCTCCAACGTTGAATGTATTTCTAGATTTAATTTGCATACTGCCCACCAGTCAAATCGATCTCTACGACGCCTTGGGTAGCTTGTATAGTAGACTTGAACAGCCTGATTTGCTATCGCAAATGTATCGGACCCTCTATACCTCCTGCGATGATTTATATCGACGAATCCAAGTTGTTTATCGATTCTCCAACCGATATTTGGTGTCGTATCGAACCACTCACATTTGAACATCACAATATGCATATCATATGGGCCAGTATATTGTAAATCTACAATATCTCGAAGCACTCCATAATAGTCAAAGTCCGGCTCGTCGTCATAGACGGTGCCTCTTTTGCAAACACCGGAATCCTTGGTATTGATGTCGTCATTGATAAATTCGACATTTATAGCATTCTGAGTTGACTTAAACCTGAAGCCATTAACGACATAGCCTGGCCAAGTCTTTATTTGCTTCTTCGGTCCCAGTGCCAGATAACGAACACTCTCATGAGTGAGTGTTGTTTCAGGCAATAAAACCTGTAAACAAATATTTATAATTTAAATATTTCAGATTATATATTAATAATCTCAATTATAATCACAGTTACTTACGTATTTGCGAAACCATGACGGAAATGTACAATCAACCTCTCTTTGAAGTCCCTCATCGGTAATATCGGGTCTCCTCATTTTGACTTCATCTCTAAATACACTATTAGAGAAAATAAGAATATATAAGTGTAGTCACTTACTTCATCAAATTCGAGATTATAACAAGTGCAAGTGTACTGACTTACTTCTCTAAATCTCTCACTTCTTGTATGTCACAGTTTAACAAGACATATCGGTGAGCGACATCATACTCGTCGTCTGTCAACCACCGTCTTTTACTAGCCCCAACAGGCTTGCCCCTTACATTGAATCTTCCTCCATCCTCAACGTCCTCGTCATTCCTTTGAGGTCTATTTCGATTTGTTTTAACATGAGTATCGAAATAAATGGAGCAGAAGTTTGACACCTCTTCGATAAGATATGCTTCGCATATCGAAGCCTCTATATGAGCTTTGTTGCCAACTTTCTTCTTTAGATGGTGTAGGTATCTAGAGAGACAAATTATCTTGAGAATTAAGAAAGAATTTTAAAATCCACTGAAATTCAGCTTAAATTATATCGATATTTCTGTACCTTTCAAATGGGTACATCCATCGATAATGAACAGATGCACCGACACGGGCTTCATATGCTAGATGAATCGGTAGATGCTCCATGCTGTCGAAGAAGCCAGGAGGAAATATTTTCTCCAACTTGCAAATTGTTAAGATAATCTTCTCCTCAAGTTCAACCATGTGTTGCACAGTCAACTTAGTTGAACAAATATCCCTAAAAAATATTGATAGTTCGGCCAACGGAACCCATACAGCAGAAGGCAACAACTCTTTCAAAGCAATGGACAGTAATCTTTCCATAAACACGTGGCAGTCATGACTCTTCATTCCCGTTAGCTTGCGTTCATTGAGGTCAACGCATCTAGACAAATTCGACACATAGCCGTCGAGAAATCTTAAAGTAGATACCCACTTGCAGATTATTAATCTATCTTCCTTGCTCAATGTGTATTGTGCTATCGGCTTACTTAATTGTCCAGCAGCTCCCCTTTGTATCTAGTTCAGATAAGGACGCTTGTATATCTCGGCAATGTCTTGTCTTGCTTTTGGATTATCCTTCGTCTTTCCTTTAATGTCCATGACGGTATTGAAGACATTATCGAACACATTCTTTTTGATATGCATAACATCAAGATTATGCCTTATAAGATTATCTTTCCAATAAGACAAGTCCCAGAAGATACTCCGTTTGGTCCAGTTATGGGTTTGTCCGAACCCATCGACACGATTGTTCGATGGATCTTCCATTACAGTGGGCAAATCCTTTACATCTTCCCAAATATCGTATCCCGACAATCTGGCAGGCGGATGAGAAAATTCTTGTTTTCCAGCTCTGAATGCGTCCTTGTTCTTTCTCCAAGGATGACTCGCGGGCAGAAATTGACGATGACAATCAAAGAAGGAAGTTTTTCCTCCATGCTTAAGGCGAAACGTCTTACTATTTTGCATGCATATCGGACAAGACAGGGTGCCGTGAGTACTCCATCCCGACAGCATACCGTATGCGGAAAAATCATTGATTGTCCACATCAGTGAAGCTCTCATCTGAAAGTTCTGTTTCCTGAAAATATCATACGTCGTGACGCCGATCTCTCACAACTGTTTTAGCTCATCCACCAACGGCTGTAAATATATATCGATATTCTTCGTCGGATTTTTGGGACCCGGTATGATAGCTGTCAAGAACATATAAGGAGTCTTCATACACATCCATGGTGGCAGATTGTAAGGGGTCAGAATGACCGGCCAGCAGGAGTATTGAGATCCCGACTGCATGAAAGGGGCGAATCCATCAGAACATAGTCCCATGCGTACATTTCTGGGCTCTGCAGCAAAATCTGGATGGCGAAAATCGAAATATTTCCACGCCTCTCCATCCGAAGGATGTGACAATTCTCTATCGTCCTTTGTGTATTCTTCGTTGTGCCACGTCATGTGTTCTGCTGTATTCTGAGACATATACATCCTCTGCAAGCGCTTCGTGATCGACAAGTAATGCATATACTTGTAAGGACGTCGTTTTCTAGTTGACTTTCCTTTTCCCTTGACTTCCTTGTAACGATCCGTATTACAGAAGCGGCAACTTTCTACATCCTCGTTCTCCTTGTAGTACAACATGCATCCGTTGCGACAACAATCTATCTTGTCGTACCCCAGTCCCAGTTGTCGGACCATCATCTTCGACTTGTAGAAGTTTTTTGGAAGCTCTTTTGATTCCTTCGGTAACACCTCCTTCATTAGTTGTGTAATCCGATCATAGCAAGTTTGTGACAAGTTAAAATCGGACTTTATGTTCAACAACCGCATCGTCACTGACAGTACGGAATGTGGATCACAACCAGGATATAAAGAAGTTTCAGCATCCTGAAACATATCATAGAACTCCTTCACCTCGGGATTAGGATCCTCCGGATCAAAATTAGGCCCTGCCGCGTCGTACACCATATCTCGTGCAAGGTTCTGCACGTCTCCATAATCAACGGAGCATTCGTCGTCATCGACGACAAAATCCGCTGTAGCATTATCATCAAAAGCATAAGTAGCAGCATTCGCAACCTGTCTTTCGGCATATAGTTCACCTTGCGATGACCACAGGCCGTAATCACGTACGAAATCCTTACGGGTCAAATGATCTCTTACACTCACCACTTCTTCGTAACGTCTATTGCGATAATTACGACATGGACACTTGATTTTGTTACCGTCCATAAACTGAGCTTTGCTCATGGCATACTTAAAAAACACTTCCACGCCTGCCTGAAAATTGTCACTCATACCTATTCTGCTCTCGTGTTGTCGTTTGTACATCCATGTACGATCAACGAAATAACGATCCATCACAGATTAGATGTAAAAATCTGTATAGTAAGACAAACTAAACAGAATTAGTATATAATTGTCACGCCCCAGAACCAGAATACTGGAGAGCGGGGGCAGACATAGCCAGCTACGTATAACGGAATGGAATCCACACCGCTATACGGTCACGGCTGTCTAGATATGTGAGGGTTTCACTACAATCCATCAGTCTCTTAAGGTCATAAAGTAGCCTATTGTCTCAATCTCAACCAACTAATAATAGTTACAAGATGTCAGACCACCAAATATACAATAGTAAGGCGTCCCATACATTACATATTCGGAGTGATCATGAAGCTAGTCGTTACAAAATGTGAGGACTAGCAAGTGTTCAGTCATACATGATCAACCCCCGGGACTAGTCAATCATGTTACAGCCCGTAGGCGGACAGTAAGTACAATCGAGCTAACACTTGCTCGTCGGCTAAACGCCTCAAAAGAATAATTTACAATATTACAGTGGGAGAACAAAAGAAACCCACTCGATGCCCTGGTTACGCCTGGTGACCACCATCGGGCTGGGAAGCAGGGAGATCCTTTGGTGCTGCTCCGGTATCTGGCCATACAAAACCAGCTGGGTCAGACCCCAGAAAGAGCAAGTGCCACAAAGGAGGCTTCACTTAAGAACTAAAACCAACAAATCATTAGCATTCAATACATAAGAAAACAACAATAAATAACACAGGTTGAGGTTTGTGCACTACCAATGCACTTATCCCAATCAGAGAAAAATAATTAAGTAAAGCATCATTGATATACGATAACTGGGGAATCATGCTAAATAAAATATAGCTGGACAATATATGAAGAGAAGACGAAGGTACTATTCCGGAAGCCAGGTTAAAATCCTTAAACCAAACAAGGACCGAGATTGTAATCCTTCGCCTGAACAGAACTTAGTCTCTGATCATTTATTGCGAAAGGTGACAATCATTAAGGTAAAAAGGAGAGAGTACAATGATAAAAGTGACAATGAAGAGTACAATACGCTAGAGTGATAATAGAGTACAATCGTTATAGTGACAATCTGGAGTGACCATCATTCAATCATTCTGGTACAATCTTGCAATCAATCAATTCTAGACAATACTATACTGGACTAGACTCCATCCAATCAATCACGGCCAATCATTGCCTACGGCTTTCTACATTAACTAACTAGGGTTATCACAATCCTAGTTACTAGCAAGATGCAATGAGATGCTCCAAGTAGCCATATGCCCTGCAGCTATCCAGGTTATCCAGGCAATCATTATAGTGACAATTTAGAGAGTACAATGCATTAGAGTGACAATAGAGCTCAATCATTTAAGTGACAATGGTGGGTGCCCCACATAACAGTGGGCTGAAAATGTGCTCTACTCGTCGGCAGGCTACAAGTCCAAACATTTGCGGCCAGGATAACGGGATCGCCTGTAACTGGGGAAACATCTCTTCATGACTAGTGAATTATTCTAGTCATTAACCTTAGTCCATTTCAGTAGGTACTCCTGACCGTGGTACTCAGGAGTCCCCTCCTAGACATGATACAAGACAGGACTGGATTATTTGTACAAGCACAATCGCCCACGGTGTCAGGATTAATTATACAGGTCATGTCATGTCAGGTAGCCGTCGCAACAGCTATTCAAGATATCTCAGGTCAGGTTATCATGCCAAGTGTACTTTGTCAGGAGTGCACCACGGCGGACCACTATCATGTCATGTCATGCTTACTTGTCAGGGGTGCGCCACGACGGACCACTATCATGTCGTGCTCAATTATCATGTCCAACATATCAAGTAAATTCGGGATTATCAAGTTCAGGACAAAAGGCGTAAGGATATAAAATGAGCATAAAAATACACAATAAGGAGTTACAAAACATGTGTAATTAATGATAAATAATAATACACAGGGTTATTAGAAAGTCATACGGCTCAGGCCTATGCGGCCAGGGGAGGATAAGACACATGCGGCCCAGTTAGGAGAGCGCATGCGGCCAGGGCCACTGGATCCCATGCGGCCAAGACAAGGGGGCGCATGCGGCTGGAAGTGCAGGGGCGCATGCGGTCAGGGGGACGAGGGCGCATGCGGCTCCAAGATGTTGGGCCTCATGCGGCAAGCGGAAGAGTGGGCTTCATGCGGCTGGGAGGAAGCAAGTTCATGCGGCCAGGAATGGGATCCAGCCTATGCGGCTGAGAGTCCCATGCGGCAAAGTCACTTGCCGCATGAATTATCATGAGGCCAAGGGTGCTGATGCATATGCGGCTCGGGAGCAAGGCCTTATGCGGCCGGATCAGTTCAAGGGCTCATGCGGCTAGTAAGGAGTACAAGTTCATGCGACCAGGAATGGCAAGGGCGCATATGCGGCCAAGTCAAGCCCATGCGGCCGGAACTGTCGTATGAAGGCTCATGCGGCTCGGAATCACTTATCGCATGAAGTATTCATGCGGTCAAGTCTAGCACTGTTCTTCTTCTCCAAGCTTTCGAGAAGAAGAACGCCAAGAATCCATGCTTCCAAGCTCCATGAAACCTTCATCCGGAGTCCAAATCCGAACTTCCATAGGTCAAAATGGGGCAGAATGAAATGCTCTACAACATGGAACCATCAAAACTCAGAAATAACAAGATTAAGTAGATCAAAACCTAAGAAATCCAAAAATAGTATAAACTTAGATCTACAAGAATATAGCCATGGAAAGTAAAAATGCCAAGTACTAAAGTAAGGTAAAATACTGTAAGGAAGAGAATAAAACAATAAAATTAGAGTTCCTTCATGAAGCAAGTTGCACTTGTCTAGCTCTCTCTTTCTTGGTAGGTGCAGGAGTTAATGGTGGAGAGAAGAAGATATTAATGAAGAGAGAGAAGGAGAAAGGGTAATAAATACTATGGGTGGTGGTAGGTAGGGGGTTCACCCCTTGGTCCATGATGAACCAAGGCAAAACCAAGCCAAGCCGAACCAACCAAGGAATAAACCAAGCCAAGATAAACCAAGGTGAACCAAGTCAAGGCCAATAAACTCTCTCTCTTAGCAATTTAAACCAAATGAATCATGAAATAAACCAAGCCTCACTAATCCAAAATAAACCAATGAACCATTAAAGCCATTTAAACTATCAATGCTAATAAAACCAAGTCAGTGCAAAATAAATCAAGATAACTAATCATGACTAAATAAAATATGGGTCCAAAACACGTATACGTATACTAAATACGTATCACGAATTTGGGACATTACATCCTACCCACCTTAAAAGAATTCCGTCCTCGGAATTTAATCAAGAGACTAGAGATGTAAGGAAAAGCTATTCTATCATAGGCAATCTACCACTACCAATCATTCATACAATTATTCATGCAAGCAAGGATTCAAAGCGTAAGGCATAAAGAAGATATTACACCTTACGAGTCAAGCCGATTGGGATAACGTGATCGGATATCATCCTCACACTCCCACGTTTGACTCTCCCAAGGAGCGATGAACTCAAGCAAACACGAACTAACTAATAGTCTTGCGCCTGAGGTCTCTCTCTTTGGTCAAACATGGACACAGGCCTATCCTCATACGAAAAGGTTGGTACCAATAACCAGTTTCGAATAACCTAGGATATGGCTCGGGTCCGAGATGTACCGTTGTAATTAGGATACATGAAATACGTCATGCACCCCTCATAATGACGGTAAAAAAGTAAGATGAGAGGACACATATACCTCTCGGCCAATTCTGAACCTAAGCCTGGGCCAAGGCAAACTGCCGCGGGTTCCGTTGCTGGAAAGTCTGGGCCTGAGTCGGCAATGGCCTCGGGAATGGGAACTGCTGTTGCTGGTGAACTGGAGCTGGGGCTGGTCCCCTAACCGAGGGACTAGATACTATCGATGCTGAATCAACTCTGAATGGATAGGACCCCACCCTATGGTCCGGTGCTCCACACAATAAACACAATCCCAACGCCTTGCGACACTCCGCTTCCACGTGTCCAGGCTTCCCACAATAAGAACAGCCCACGACGGAGGACTGCGCTTGCTTCTGTTTCTACGTAGCGACGACTAGACATCCGTCGCTATATTACCGATAGCCTAGCGACAGATATGCGACCTTTCCTCCCCCTAAAATTAAAATAAAAAAATGGCAAAGGCGTGTAGTCGGTACTCAGTCGCTGAGCGGCCACGAAGCCGTCGCTAACACCGATGGCAATTTACCGTCGCTAAATATCCGTCGCTAATTGAGTGTATTTTGGTAGTGTATGCCACGCCTTGGGCGAAGAGACCGTGCATGCTTTATGAAGCATTTATGCGGGCGACGCTTATGAATTTGGCTAACTCTTAGCTTGTGGCGAAGACCAACTTTTCTTTCTTCCAAGCCACGGGACGAAGGACCGAGTGTCATTTTCAAAGCACGCCGTGTACCAACTCTAAGCCGACCGTTGGACCTTTCCATATTCTAACTCAATTCGACCTGTCGGAATTATTTCCTTTAGCTATGTGGATTCGTCTCTTTTTTTATCAAGCCTACTTGTGCGAGTTGAAAACATGCAATTTATTATGTGAAGACTAAGATGAGGCAAGTTCACCGAAACTACCCTACCTGAGCGAGCGGTCGCCTCGATCGAGCAATGTCTTCGAGCAGCCGTTGCAGGGCTAAGTCCGAACGCCGTTAGCGTTCTGATTCCTCCAATTGACTAAGCAGGACGGGGCACTACATCATACACCACTCAGATAAAGTTTTGTCCTCGAAACTAACTGAGTACACTTACTCATCGACTTATCACTCGAATGTTCAACGACTCTCGCACACATTTTCTCTATGTATTTCTCAAATCCGAGCCACGCTCGTGCTACCCACAATCTTTTCTTCAAAACTTACGATCTCAAAATCCTCGACACTTTTCTATTCCTTAAGTCTCACTTGAATTCAATGTATCACTTAGTATGGATCGTGCACATATTTTAGGCATCCCCAAAATACATGCATTTCAGCCAAGCCTCGTGATAGCGAATTTTGCCATTACCACTCGAGTCGGATCGTGCACATATTCAAGCGTCCCTGATATACATGCATGTCAGTCGAGGCTCATGAGTGGTATTTTCATATTCCTGAATCATTCCATTCATCAATACCAATTGTTTGCAAAAACAAAAGTGTTTTTTATTTCACAAACTTTGTAAGAAGATTACAATTGAATTCTGGGAAAGTACAACTATAGAAATCCGATCTGAAGACGATCGCTTTATCCCTTGGACGATGTGAACTTTGAAGACGGTAGCCTTTAAAGAATGCAGTAGTACTTTGGCAAGAACTCCTGATCTCTGGTGATGATCTTGGATGATCTGATCTGATCTCTGATTCTCTCTCTGATCCCTATTATGAAGGACTTGAAACTCTATTTATAGAGTTCGGGAAAATAACTAATTAGTAGTTATTTCTGAATTTTGCATGATGGATTATGCAGGCATTAGACTGCACAAGCAGCGAACTGCACTGGCAGTTACTCGATCGTGGACCAACTGTATGAGACGCATAGCATTGTTTGATTGAAATACGCTTGGTCGTGTACAGACGGTTGCCACATGGAGAGCAATTGATGGCATGTATGCCACGTACAGAATGTCAGTTATCTTGATGGATTGCGCCACTTGAACTGTGCTAGCATCAGACTGCGCTTCCAATGGGTTGCGCGAAAACTCGAATTGCGCTGAGGTTGAGCTGTCAGACCGCACTGGCTTTTGGCAGCTAGACCGCGCTAGACAGCTGTCATGGCGACGTGGCACAAGAAACGAACAGTTTCCTCGTGTTGGCCCAATAATTGTATCATGTTTTTGAATATGGTTAATATGTTAAGTTTAGCATTTCATTATCACTAATCTTTATACTATCACTATACCATTTCTACTTATTCTTATACCTTTGGTGATATATGCCTATTGGTTTACATTTTAGTGATATGAGCTTATCTATCTTAAATTTAATCGAGTTGCCAAAATCTAAACTATATTTTTGATTGTGGTCATTCAATTAAGTTTAATCATTATGATATTACTAACTTTTATGCTATCACCGTAGCAGCTATACTTAAACTTTGCATAGTCCTAATGTGCTTTATCTTATCATACTTGCTACATGTATATTGCTTTGTTCGCCTAACATGTATTTGCAGAAAAGCAATTTGCAAGATCAAATGTGGACATATGCTATGAAGAAATCATGGTGGGCCAAAGACGACGGATTCCACAAGATTTCTCTGAACCACCCGACGACATCTCTGGAGCTACGCACCGGGGGTTCCGCTGCCCGGTCAGCGGACGGGGGTCGAGGGGGCAGCGCCCCTCGTCGGGGGTTCGGGGGCGAAGCCCCCGAAAGGTATTCAGTTTTTACAAACTGGATATCTTTGGACAGCTGCCGCTAAGGGAAAAAGCCAGCACCTATCAAAGGAAGAAGCCAAGCCGTGCCATCATCATTTCAAGACTCTAAAGAAGCCTGCACCTGCCTAAGTATATCTGGAGTCTGTAATGAGTCTTAGGAATAATTGTAAACACAAGAAATGGATGGCAAAATCGAAAGCTAAGGTAGAAATAAGCCTAGGATCGTTTTCTGCTGAAAAACGGCATACCGACGGTATACCGGTGTATACCGACGGTATATCGGTTTTTGTTCACAGAAAGTTTCTATCTACAAAACCGGCATACCGACGGCATACCGGTCCATACCGACGGTATATCGATTCAGTAATGTTCAAATTCCAACGGTCGAATTCTGAGCAATAAATGATCCCAACGGCTATATTTCTAGCCGTTGCATTCCAGCCCTGTATACCGCCGGTATGCCGGATCATACCGACGGTATGCCGGTTCGTGACTGAAAAGTTGCCTTTGGCTTCTTTTCAAGCTTTGGTTATAAATAGCCTTGAACCCCTTCATTCAAGGTTGATGCTTTGAGCCTAAAAATTTCCAAACCACCAAAGCTTATCCACATACAACTCTACAAAGCCTTCATTTGCCATCTACAAATTGTGTTAGAGTTATTGAGTTGAAAAGTGAGATCTTCATCCTATTGTATAAGGAGATCAAAACCTATTGTGAAAGGTTGAAGTTGGAGAGTCTTCGTATCCAAACTCTCGGTTGAAGTTGGGGAGTCTTCGTATCCAAACTCTCGGTTGAAGTTGGGGAGTCTTCGTATCCAAACTCTCGATTGAAGTCGGAGAGCCCTTCGGATTAAAGCTCTTGTGTAAGAAGTTGGCGAGTTCTTCGGATCCAAACTCGTGTGTAACTATTTGCTCAAATAGTGGATTAAAGCCGGAGAGAGTTCCGGGACTGGACTGCCTCTTAGGAGGATACCAGGATATATCGGGTGTCGGTATTGTGTTTGCTTCTTCTCTTGCACTTATATTTTTAAATTGCCAAGTAGCTTGTGCTAAGTGTTTGATTAGTTAGCTTGACCCTATTCACCCCCCCTCTAGGGTTCCTACACCTCGTTCTTCGGGCTGTCAGTTGTCAAAAGATCTGATTTTGTGTCAGGTAATGATGATGTTGCCACGTCAGCTAGCGCGCTTGGATGGGTGCGCAGTTCAGCTTGCGCAGTTGAGTTGTTGCGCAATCTGTCTCCTGTGCAGTTCATTTGAAGGATGCATAATTTGATTTTTATTGCTTCTTTGATGGGTGCAACTTGATTTTTAGGACCTACAAGACCCCCTTCAAAGTTTTCGAAATTTGAAAATATTCAAAGTTTCGAAATACTTTGAATTTCGAACTTAAAATCAAGTTGCGCAAGTGATGCTTTGATTGCGCGTTTGGAGGAATCAGCTCCTAATTTCTCGGAACAATCTGAGGCGACTGTTACTTTTGAAAAACTATAAATAGTTTCCATTCTTCTTTCTTTCATTCTTTACTTGTTTCCGACTGTTCAAGAGAGAAAAGCTTATGTGCCAACTCCGACTACTTCTCCTTCTTTTCGCCGTCGACGTCAATGGCCCCCAAACGTTCAGCCACTGAGAAGGGCAAAGCCCCCGCTGAGTCTTCGACTCGGGTTGTGCCCAGAATTTCTCGTCATGAATTTGGCCATCCCGCACTACAAGGTAGATGATGAACTCGATCAAAACCCTTTTTAGGGTTCTTTACATTTTCGATCCTTCATACCTCTCTCTTTTTAGAGATTTGATGGTATTGTGCCACCCTGTTTAGGGTTTTGGTTGCACACACACAATAGTTTTTATTTTTATGAAAACTATATTCTTGCACAATCGGTTGGAAAGCGCTGGCAGATGTTCGGCGCGATCTATCGATTTGCGCAAGTCTGTTGAGCCAGCGCAAACTGATGCCTTGCACAAGTAGGTTAGCGCAACCTGATGTCTTGCGCAAGTGGATGTGTTGGCACAACTGGATATTTTGCGCATGAAGGCTGCATTAGCGCAATCTGATGCTTTGCACATAGCGCAATCTGACACTTGCGCAATTTGCTGATCTTTTGAACAGACTCTTTGATTTTGTATGTACTGAATTTTGTCACTTTCTTTGATGCAGTTAATCTCAGGGAAGACCCCAATTATGAGGTCTTTGCAGGGACTTTGGCTGAACCTGAGTTTAAAAAGGATCTTTCTCACGTGACATTTCCTCAGTATGCCCTGCCATCGTCTCGACAAGCCATCCTAACAACACAAGACAATAAAATATTGCTGAGTCTGATGAATGGGTAGCCTCTGCAAACTGCTGACGCCGTTATTCATAAGAAGCCTCTGTTTCTGTTTGGTGAGGCTCTTGATAAGAGTTCTCAGCCCAGACCTTGAGTTGAACAGAGACTTTTTTAGAGAGGCGAGAAAAGGATATTTTTACCAGAAATTTCCAGATGTCTTCCCCTATCTCGCTATGCTTTTACGAGCTATCCCAGGAGAATGGAATGGGATATAACTCCTCTTCAATAAGCCCGAACAGGGAACATTTGTGTGAAGAAGGGGCCAAACAACAAGGACATGTTTTACAGTTCCTCAGAGCGTCACAGCTCTCTACTCAGAGGACTGAAACCTGGGTGCACCCCACCAGAAAACTTCTTCCTGCTACTACCGGTCAGAACGCCGATATTCGCAAACGAATTTGCGAAGGTTGAAGGAAGATATCCGATTGACAGGTCTTGTTAATCCGGATAACAAGAGATAGAACTGTATAGCCAATTGGATATTGGCTCAATTCGAAGAGAAGCTCAAGGAGATTGAGCTGTACCAACCGGTGTATTCTACCGTTTACGGCTTCCACCCCAATCCCCACCTATTTCTTGCTTTGGCAGAGAGGTACAACTTCAGAACAGGGATTTTTATGATGCCCTGTGGGGAGATCGGATTGGCTCTTCACGAGATGAAGTACATCTCGAGCCTGCCAATGGGGAATATCCCTTATGAGGAATTTGTCCCAACCAATAACGAGTTGGACAAACTTCGTCAGAAAAATGCTGACATGGTGGCCGTCTTTGAAGAGCTGTTGTGCCACTACAAGATCTGTTTCTTGTATTACAAGAGTGGTTCATCAGGCACCTGCTACTCGACGAAATGGTTGCCATATCTCTTTCTCAACCATATTATGGAGAAGAAGACCAAGGAACACGATAATTGTAAACCCAACTTCTTTAAACCACTTAACAGCAGCGAAGTGATTGGGTTGATGGAGGAGAACAAGGAGATGGATATCAAGATCGATGATGATCTTCAATATCCTTCTTTCAAGACAGGAGATATTATTGAAAGTTTCATGAGGATGGGCTATAGGCCCATGTCAAAGGAAGCCCAGCTGGCGGGTTTCCTTACCTACTGGCTTCGACGATTCGTCGTCCCTGGAGCCAGCGCCGTCGATCGCTTTCATCGAGACGTGCTGTTTGCTGTCGTCCTCTTAGTCTTCGACTATCGGATGGATCTGTTGTCAGCAATGACTTGTAGAGTGAACGCTGGCCTCTGCCTTTTTGTCGATTCAATGCTCAAAGGGAAAGGCGAGAAAGGAAGCTTTCCACGGCTAGAGCTACCATATACATATCTATTCGGATGGCTGCTTCTGCACTATCCTTCCTTGATGAATCCCGATATGGGAGCGGTAAGCGGTAGCTTCTTGAGGAGATTCTCCAGAAGAAAGTGGATATACACCAGTTTAAGAGATTACAGACGTGCTCTGAATCTCGGAAAGGGATGGAACTTCTATTATGTTCTCCCTCCAGCTGGCTACGAGCACATGTCTTCAAATCTGGTCGACTCTGGAAGGCAGCCTTTGGGTCATGCAGTTTTGATTGGCTGAGGACAATTCGACCATCACACCTGGTCTACCGATTTGAAGACGAATGTTATTTGGAGCCCTATCTTCCCAGCCGTTTTGCCCGCCAATTCGGCTATGACCAGTTTCATGTAGGCAACGCCATCACGTGACTACAAGGAAAATGTTATCTGATTGATGGAGCCCGGACTTGGGCTTATTATAATGCTCGAGACACAAGAACAACATTCTCAATGCCGATGAAGAGCGACCATGGTCCTCGGATGCTGTATACATATTCACTTTTCTGTACATCAGCGAATACCTTTGCCGAGAACTTCAGTCTCGCCGACAGCTTTGCGATAGCGGCCCGATTAAAGAAGGGAGCATCTGTTGTGTCGGCTCCTGGCAATGATGAAGAGCGTGAGCCGGCCGATGCACCATTGGAAGCTTCGAGGGAAGCCAACTTCCCTGAAGAAGTCAACGAGCCACTGCGCATCTCCTTGAAAGTTGTCAGATCTCCAGCCAAGGAGAGGAAGAGGAGGATAGAAGAACCTTTTTCTCCAATTGCTAAGAAGAAGCTTGTCTTAGAATCATCAGAAAGGGTCACGACCCGATCGCAATCTCGGCAGCATGCTGAGTCGATTTAAAGAGAAGAGGCGACAACTCCAACCTCTATTCAAAGACAAGAAAATGTTATAGATGTAGAGAGTCCGGAGAGACCTCTACGCAGAAAGAAGATAGTTGTCAGAAGGAAAGTGGCCAGTCCTCCAAGACCTCTGTCATCGGTCGTGGCTAGTACTGTCGTCGGAATCACAATGTCGTCTCCTACACCTGTCCCTGAGCCTGAAGCTTTCTGTTCAGAGAGGAGGGATAAGGTTATAGAGACCAGAAAGGAAGTCATGGAGAAAGAGAATAAAGTGTTGCGATCTCCTACACTTGCAGTGGAGACTACCCAGCTTCCAGCTACACCGAGAACACTTCGTGATAAAGAAGATCGATTAATGATCGATGCTCTGAATGACTGCGACTTCGGCCTCCATGATGATGTAGATCCGGTCGCAGCAACTGATAGCGAAGAAGTACCAGAAGAAAGTGCAAATGATGAAGATACATCAACGGAGGCTGTTGATGACACTCAAAATTCAGAAGAAGATGTTGATGTACATGAATCACCAGAAAAGAATGCAGTTGAAGAATTAGCACCTGAGGAAGTTACTATTGCTGATCCCAAAGGTATTGAATGATATTATCCATCTTCTTTTCATAGATTAAATGGCTAACATCTAAATTTTTATCCATGCAGAAATTGAATCTTCTCCTATTCCTCTAACATGCACTGACATAGTGCCAATAAAGGAGAGAGCCAGTAATAGCAGATATTTTTCGGGCGGCTCCGAAGCGGGTAGTAGCCAGGCAGTAATGTCTGAAGCTACTTCTGCAAGGTTGCAACCCGTGTCAGCAGATAACAAACTTGTCGCTGGACCCAGCAATGGTAAGATTGCTTTTTTACTTTTGATCTTTCTCGATAGTTGTTAATGACAGCCAACTGATGGTGTTTGTTTGATTTCGCAGAGGAACATCTGGGAGGGGCGACTAGCTCTACCATGGCTCCTTTATCCAAAGAGACCTCCACTCACGTCCAAGAAACTGAACGTCCATCTGTACAGGCACTTGCTTCTTCGACGTCCATGGGAGTAGCTGCTACTCCTGGTGCCATTGCCACTAACAGATTCATAATCGGTTCCTTCACCAACCTTTTCTTCAATTCACTAGGACCCTTAATAGAAAGGGTAATGGGAAAAGAAGATATTGGTTTCATAACTGTTAGGGGTCCAACCTCTTATCTGATCGCTGCCATCCGAGTCAAGGTGATAAAGCGCAAGCTGCTTACCTTGAACACGTACTGGATGAGCTAGAAGAATCAGTTAAGATCTATAAGGATCTCAATCGGGCATGCTGAGTTTGAGAGGATGTCTCAAGAGGCTGCAGTTACGAAAGTTGATTTCCATATTTTCTTGGACACTTTCGCTGCCAAGTCTTCAGAGTATAACTCTCAGATAGAGATAATAGCATCTGCTGCTGAGGGGAAAGAAAAGAAAGTTGCTGAGCTAAAAGCAGAATCTGCCCGTCTTCAAGAAGAGTTGAGACTTGTTCAGCTTGCTCTGGAAGATGAGGCCATACAACATCAAGCTACAGTTCAGCAACTGGACGGCCTGACCCAGGAAAGAAATGAGTATGTCACAACTCATCAAGCTGAAATCTCCCGTCGACTAGTGACCCTACCGACTTTTGATGAAAATTCTGGTATGGAGGAAGCTAGAAGACGAGTGATGGATTCTAGGGAGGAGCGACTTCAGACTTTAAAGCAGCAGATGACTAGTTTAATGACTCCACCAGCTGAATAGGAAGATTTTTTGTATCTTCTATTTTGTGACATGTAATTTTGTGATGTCTTTTAATTTTGATCAATAAAAAGACATTTTCTTTGTGGCTCTATTATTTATTGTATATCTCATTCGGATATAAATAATAGCGATAGAAAATATATTCAGAGGTCCGAGACATGATATATTTCTTGATTTCAAAAATAATTATATTCATTATATCTGCTCAGAGGTAATGTGGACATGGCAGAATATAATTTGTTGAATATCATTATTTCAGTAGACAACTTAATCAAAGATAACAAATACATGACAAGTTGCTGATATGAACGAAATGGATGAATCGTCAAAATGTATGAACGAAATGAATCGTCAGGTGAACGGATGGACCGTGGAATGAACGGATAAACCGTCAGATAGATGAAAATGAACGGACGAACCGTCAAATGAATGTAATGAACGGGCGAACCGTCGGATGAATGTAATGAACGGGCGAACCGTCAGATGAATGTGATGAACGGGCGAACCGTCGGATGAATGTGATGAACGGGCGAACCGTCGGATGAATGTAATGAACGGGCGAACCGTCGGATGAATGTAATGAACGGGCGAACCGTCAGGTAAATGTGATGAATGGGCGAACCGTCAGATGAATGTGATGAACGGGCGAACCGTCAGATGAATGTGATGAACGGGCGAACCGTCAGATGAATGTGTCGCTTCATTGTCTTACGAATCTCTGTCTATAAATAGAACATAAAATCAGATAGAATGATCACTTTTACTTTTCAACATAAAGATGTCGTCTGAAGATGCATCTAAGAAGGCTGAGATCACCCCAAAGGTTGAAACGGTTACTGAAGAACGTCCAGTCGAGTCGGCTTAGCCAAAGCAGACAGAGGCAGGCGAAGGTTCGTCTGCACCCAAACCGCCAAGGGACATCTTGGACTTCCTTCTTGAACCAGGGACGACAAAGGAAGAAGAGGCCATGAGGATGGCTGCTTGCAAATTCTTGGTAGGTTCGAGTAAGGATGTTTTCGGCTCTTTTGCTGATTATGTTTTTGAAAAGGATGGCAGTAGTCCTCGTCCTGTCTATAAAAAGGATGATAGTGATTCTCGTCCTTGATATCATGTAACGTCATTCATGATGAAATAAAATCGAACTTTATTTATGAACTATCTGATCATATTTACATGAAATCTCTGTTACATTCATATATAGTATTTTTTTAGAAATTTGCCATTGATGGGCATCATTGCAACTCGACCGTCTACCTCTGAGAGTTGATAAGCTCCATTTGAAAAGACTTTGCTCATAATGTAAGGCCCTTCCCACTTCGCATCGAACTTGCCCTTGCTCATATAAGTCATAGTCACAGGACGTCTGACTGTTAGAACGAGCTCTCCTTTCTGAAAGGCTCTGACTTTAACTTTGCGGTTGAAAGTCTTCGAGATGCGGGCTTGGTATAACTCAATATGTTGTTGAGCCAATAGCCGTTTCTCGTCGAGCGCTTCCAATTCTTGGAGTCGAAGAAGGTCGTTGTTCTCTGTAGTGAGCTCGTTGGCGATGGCAATCCTTAAGGACGGAATATGAAGTTCCAGGGGTAGAACTGCTTCACAGCTGTACACCAAAGAGAAGGGCATACAGCCTGTAGGGTTGCGGACCGTAGTACGATAGGCCCATAGACATTCTCCAAGCTTTTCCCTCCAGTTTCGTTTGTTAGTAGACACAAACTTCTTGAGGAGCTTGATGATAGTTTTGTTGAAAGTTTCAGCTAAGCCATTAGCAGCAGGATTGTAAGCTGTCGAAGCGACATTATCAATCCGATGATCATCACAGAACCTTGTAAACTTTTGACTGATGAACTGAGGACCGTTGTCATGAATGATTCGTCGAGGTACACCAAATCTATAAATGACATGGTATTTGACGAAGTTGATGACACTGCTGGTCTTAACTTCAGCCAAGGGTATAGCTTCGGCCCATTTGGAGAAGTAGTCGGTTATTGCTAGTATGAACCGATGTCCTCTAGAAGAAGGAGGATTGATGGGATCTATAATATCTATGCCCCAAGCTTCAAATGGCCAGGAAGTAGCAGTCGGATGAAGGAATTTTGATGGTTGGTGAATGAAATCTGCGTGGATTTGACAAGCTCGACATTTTCTTGTATATTCAATGGCATCAGATACCATAGAGGGCCAGTAGTAACCCATGCGTCAGATACGATCCTGTAGCTTAGGACCAGGTTGATGTGCTCCGCAGACACCGTCATGAGCTTCACGCAATACTTGCTTCGCTTCATCACCCGCAAGACAGCGCAAGAGTAGGCCGTCATAAGTCCGCCGGTAAAAAGTTTTGGTGGTCTGATTGTAGTAGAATCGCAGAGACCGCCGACGAATACTCGTAGCTTCCTTGGGATCTTCAGGAAGTATGTCATAAACTACGAAGTCGACAAAGGGAGCTCTCCAATCTTCACTAATAATATTGGCTTCAGTAAGATTACTGAACTCAATATTACGATTGTTTTCGATGCAGAACAATTTCCGATTAGAGACAACCACCACCTGCTGTCTTTTGATAGGTATGGCTAAGACTGCTGCAAGATTAGCCAAAGCATCTGCTTCAGTGTTGCAAGCTCGACAGACATATTCGATAAAGAAGGCTTTGAATGATGTAGCCATGTTGATTGTCGCTTCATAGTAAGGCACTAGATCTTGATGGCGAACTTCATAGGTTCCTCTAACCTGGTTAACAACCAGCTTGGAGTCACCATAAACTTCAAGATATTCAACGTCCAGTTGTTTAGCTAACTGAAGACCAATGAGTAGAGCATTGTATTCTGCTACGTTGTTGGAGCAAGGTTCATCTAAGGAGTAGGCTCTTTGAATAGTTGACGCGTCTGGAGAAACAAGGACAACTCCAACTCCTGCAACAATGGCACCATTGGGTCCAATCCTGGATGCACCGTCAAAGAATAGACGCCAAGTAGAAAATTCTTCGGAGATCATATTTGATTCCAATGTCTCGCCTGGAATTTTATCATAAAGTTTGGATGTCTCTAGTACAGGATGAGCTGCTAAGAAATCTGCCAGTGCTTGACCTTTAACAGACTTTTGTGGAATATATACCATGTCATATTGGGCTAGCAGAATGGCCCATGTAGCCAGCCGAGAATTGAGTGTGCTAGGCTTCTTCATCAATACCCGAAGAGGATTAACTTGGGATATGACATGAATAGTTTGGCCAATGATGTAATGCCGAGTCTTTTGAACAACAAACATAAGAGCTAGGCATTCTTTTTCGACCTGACTATAACGGTGTTCAGCACCAATCATAGTACGACTGAGATAATAGATGGCTTGTTCATGGCTTTCTTTGTTCTTTTGGGCAAGTAAAGTACCCAATGAATGATCCATAGCACGGACATACATTAAGAATGGTATGCCTGAGATCGGTGGCACCAAGACTGGTAGGTTTATAAGATATCGTTTTATATTGTCAAATGCTCGTTGACATTCTTCGGTCCAAATGAAAGATACGCCCTTCTTTATTAGCTGAGTAAATGGTCTGCAGCGTCCAGACAGATTCGAAATGAATCTCCTGATGTACGCAAGTCGACCCTGAAATCCTCGTAGCTCTTTTAGGTTGCGTGGAGGACGCATCTCTTGAATGGCTTTGATCTTCTCGGGATCCACGTGTATACCTTTAGAGGTAATGACGAAGTCGAGAAATTTGCCACTAGAGACACCCAGGAATGACTTGGTGGGATTCATTTTCAGTTGATGTTGGCGTATTAGATTGAAGATAGTTCTCAAATCTTGGATGTGATCTTCCTTTAGACGACTTTTGACAGCAATATCGTCGACGTAGCATTCGACAGTCTTGCGCAGATGATCTCGAAAGATGGTACTCATAGCTCGGTGGTAAGTTGTGCCAGCGTTCTTGAGACCAAATGGCATTGTAGCATAGCAGTAGACTCCACGAGGGGTACGGAAAGAAGTATGTTTTTCATCTTCAGGATTCATCCGAATCTGATTGTATCCAGAGAATCCATCCATGAAAGATATTCGCTCGAACCCACAGGTGTTGTCAATCATGACGTCCGTGATAGGAAGAGGAAATTTATCTTTTGGACAGGCTTCATTAAGATCCCGAAAGTCGATGCAAACTCGAACTTTTTCGGTTTTCTTCAAAACTGGGACGACATTGGCTACCCAATCTGGATATTGTTCTTCTTGGATAAAGCCACAAGCGATGAGCTTCTTGACTTCATCATCGATTGTATCCATCATTTCTGGCTTGAAGCACCGTTGTTACTGTTTGACTGGTTTTGTATTAGGCAGAATATTCAATTTGTGAGTAGCAACTTTAGGATCTAGACCTGGCATGTCTTCATAGCTCCAGGCAAAAACATCAATATATTCTTGAATAAGAAGAATTAATTCTTTTTTATCTGCCTCTGGAAGGTTCTTGCTGATGAATATTGGACGAGATGACCCGCTCTCTCCTACATCAATTTGAACCAATTGATCTTCGGTAGGCTCGTTGTTCGAATCAGAGTTCCCATGGGTATCCATTCGTTGAGCCCAAGGATCTGTTTCAGGACTTTCTTCGATATCTTCGTCATAACCCTCTGGAAGTTCGACGGAGACCATGTTAGAAGATACGACCAGCCGATGAACTTGATCGATACTGGTGTCAGAATCCCATGATCTGGAATTAGAAGAGTTAGAGCGCTCCTCACTATTGGATTCGGAGACTGCTGGGGATAATACAGGAGGTGAAGTATATCCGAGACATCTTTTGGTCCTGCTATTTTGGTCCTGCTATAGTACATCTCTGATTTTTCTTTCGGAACAGCCGTACGGATAGGAGTTCTTCTACCCTTACCGTAGTTGAGGCCATTCTTGAAGTCATAACCCATCTTTTGGATGATGTCTTTTGATTGTTGACTATAACGACGGAGTTGGATACGTCCCGTATCGTTGCTTTTGCTATCATCCGTATAGCTGAATTTTTGTTCTGGTCTTTTACTAAAAAGTATCGAACTCTCGCCTCTCTTTCAAGAAGGGACAACAAAGTATGAATCATCTGGATGTTCGAGTAAGACCTCTGTTTGAAGAGACTGTACAACTCCCATTGTAAATGACTGAAAGCTATCTAACATATCCAAATAACACTTAGCATGATAAATGACATCAGTATACTGGAAAGGAGATGCTTTTTCATTGATTTGTACATCTATATTTACAACAGGACCTTTAGCCTCAGCAGGCTTGGTCAGATTGATTACAAGAGGGGGAGAAGAAGAACGTGGAGGAGGATTAGACTTTTTACGACGGAGGTCTATAACAAACGGCTCAGAAGAGGTGAGCTCCCTTTTATCCTTGTTATGAGATAAATCAATAACAAGTGGCTCAGAAGAGGTGAGCTGCCTTTTTTCTTTGTTACGACGTAGGTCGATAATAAGTGGCTCAGAAGAGGTGAGTTCCCTTTGATCCTGACCACCATCAGTTGGTTGCTTCTGGACTGGCAAGTGAATAGCCAATGGTTTGGAGGATTGAGGACGAGAAACACGTCCTTTGACAGGTATGATGAGGGGGTCATTAGGCACTGCTTCTTGTTCTTCTTCAGTATCCAAAGCCAGTACTACCTTCATGAACTCATCCTTATACATGCGAGCATCGTTACAATAAGCTTTGACACCTTTGAAAGGATAGAGATCCGCAACCTCCTTTTGAACCTCTCTATTGTCATCGACATATTTGAAACATTGATGGAGAGTCGAAGGAACAATATTGTGTTCGTGAAGGAATGGTCTCCCCAAAAGAGCATTGTAAGAACAACCATGGTTGTCTATAATGTAGAAGGTCACCTTTGTGCGGAGATTGTCTATTTGGAGTTTTAGGCGAATCTTGTCCAGAGGTTCACTTCTTCCCTGGTTGAACCCCAAGATGGTAGTGATTGTGCCAGAAAGACTATGTACTGGGATCTTCAGTGCATCTAACATTGTCTTTGGCATGATGCTGAGGGCAGACCCTGGATCTATCAGAATATGATCGACTTTCATCGAGTCGACATATCCTGTATAGTATAGAGGACGGTCATGTCTATTGTCTTCCATCAGCATATCATCCTGTGTGAAGGTAATGTTTGGAATTAACTCCAACACACTGTGACAATGGAGGCAAGAGACAGGCTCTGCCTTCGACTTCTTTAGAAGGGTTAGACAAGTTTCTGCCTGCATTAGAGCTTCACTCAGAGTTTTTCGAGTTTCTTTGGAGAGACGCAAGAGCTCGAAGATTGACAGCCTGGTCGGTGTATTAGCTAGTTGAGCCAAAATATCAAAGTTGTATGGCTTCTCAAGTCCAGAAGGAGACGACATCTTCAAAGGTTTGTCGAAGCGGACTTGTTTGCCTTTGTCGGCTGCTGTCGGCTTAGGGGGAATAGGTTCTACAACCGGTGAAGACACAGCAGGGATGTCCTCAGTAGAAGCAGGTTGCACTGGAGCAGACTCAGAAGAAGAAACAGGATTTTCTTGAGTCTAGAAAAGTTCCTGTGGATAGGCCTTCCCTGACCTGGTACCTAGCAGGATTTCCTCTTCAACTATGGGGTCAAAAGACACCATATTGCAGATCTTTATTTTGCCCTTGGAGCGGTCTTTTTTGCTTAGAAGGAGGCTCGAAGTCAGAAACAAGATCCGGATGAATCCACATAATCTTGCCATTATCAAGGAATAAGGGGACGAGACCTTCACTTCGTGGAGGAGGGATATTCTCGATCTCAAGAGTGGCCTTGGGGATAGGGATGACACCGTGCTGTACCATCTGTAGAGGAAAGTTACCGAATTGTATTGAGACCATGTTTGCGATAACTGACTTCTCGTTTTGCTGCAGAGTGACAACACCAGCATTGACTAGCTCTTGAATCTTGTCTTTGAGCACGTAACATGCTCGAGTGGGATGCCCAATGAACCTGTGATAGACATAATATTTGGGATGATCAGTCTTACCGACCTCATCAGGCTTCTTCGGGTCTGGGAGTTGGAGCTTATTGCTTTTGATCAAGCAATCAAAGATGCTCACGGTGTCATTCTCGTCAAAGGAGTACTCTACTTTCGGACGAGGTTCCCTTGGTGGAGGGGCAGAAGGAGTAGGAATAGACGTAGGTGGAGCTACGTTGACCGCCAGAGATTCTTTGTTCTTCAAGTTGATATTCAAAGTCTCTTTTCCCTTGCGGTTGTTCTGGCGATTACCGCTACTGGCTGTCGGGTGTTCACCCTGGTCGGGGTTAGACATGTGTACCCCCAATTGCTTGAATTTGTCAGCGCTAACTTCAGCTGCTTTAGCATTGACAATGAAGGATGGCCAGTCTTGGAACTGAGTTGACCCCGTCCACATGCTGATAATAGGCAAAAGATTTGCCTTGCAGGTATCAATAGTGATAGCAGCCGGAGTTCCATGAGGTATTTTTAAAGCTTCTCGGCAGAACCTTTTAATGAAACTCTCAGCGGTTTTATTATGTCGTTGTTTGATCTTGTTGAGGGCCGACATGGTCATATCGTTGATTCCCTCATAGAATCGCTCTAAGAAGATTTGTTTCAAACCTGAGAAAGAGGTGATACAGCCATCGGGCAAGCTCCTGTACCAATTGTATGCTATACCGGCTAAACAGCCGACGACCACCCTGGTAAGAAGAGCGTCATTTGGCTGAAGTTGAACATTCATTACCTCAAAGTGGTTAATGAACTGACTAGGAGAAGTGCTGCCATCAAATAGCAAAATTGTAGGGATTTTGTACTTTGGAGGAAATGGGACTTCCTTCCATTCAACTGGGTAGGGTTGTTTGATCCCCAACCTCTGTAAGTTGTCCTTCTCTTTGAAAGCCTCGAATTGAGTGTGCAGGAGTTTGACAGCTTTATTAGCATCCTCCAATGATGCAGAAGGAGCAGGCTGAATCAGAGTGTTATGGGAAAAAACAGCGTGGTAAGAACTACCTCCAGCACCTGACTGACTGGGTGTAGGTTGAATTTGTACAGGGGTATTTGAGGAGATGCTATCCCCAGACCTGCATTGATAGGCACCGACGATGCTATGATCTCAGGATTTACAGCAGGTACAGTAGGTGGTACTGTATGTTGGGCTACGATGATAGAATGCATACTTGCAACCATTTCAGCCATGATCTTCAGCTTGTCTTCTAGTACAGCTATTCGTTGTTCTTGACTTGCTGAACTGGAAGCATCTGGGTCTTCAGTGACAACATAAGCTGTCACTTCTCTAGGTACAGTGGAGGACACTGTCTGTTCAGAACTTTTGCTGTATGCATCATAGTCAGAGAAAGAATCATCTCCTGAGTGAGAAAGAGGGAGATGACTGGAAGGATCTTGGAGAAGATTCCTTTGACTGATTGTATCTCGGCTTCGGGATCGGGTATGTTGAAATACTCCTTCAGAAGATTCTTGAAGTAAATCTAAATACTGCTGGCTGGGCCTGCGAGGCTTGCCGTACTTGGAGCACTTTCTACCCCCAGTGTCTCGAGAAGTCATGTTGACGGAAGCGTACAACACTTCGTCTTTATCTTCTGACATTGGTTCAAACGTTGCAAAATTCAAACGATCGAAGACAGATCGTTTTGTTGTCTGACAACAACACTTGATGACAACCTTGTGATCACAATGGTGTCCAAGTGATTGAATTGGAGGTGTTGAGATGTTGTCCCATTTTTTCTTGAGGTGTTCTCGGAGATCAGGAACAATGACGGGACGAGAAGAAGTCTGAGGGACATGTTCTTTGACCATATTCGAAACATGGTTCCGGTTCTTCAAATGTTTTGTCCCATGAGTATATAGAGAAGTACTCATTTTATTAGCATAAGTGTCAGGATTCTTTATCTTGGAAGTTTGCCTCTGATGCTGGTTGATCTTCGACATTGGCTGTTTGCGTTTCATAGAAACTGGTATATTGAGATAAGACCTTAGATTAGCAAATTCACCCCCAGGGGTTTCTGTCTGAGACACCAATAATTTTCCCTATTTTGAGCGGGATATCCTGAGATTTGGGAGATCTTAGAATTCTGCTACCGGAGTAGGCAGAATACCTCTTTGATCAGTACCCTTCCCTTTGGCAAGGAGGGAAGAAGAACTCTTGTTTGAGAGAGTTCTTGTACTGATTGGTGCCGAGGCACGTTCAGATTGATCTTCTACGGTAAAAACCGAGGAAGACTGAGAAAAGACCAAAGGACCTTTTCCCTTGTTTTGTGAAGAAGGGTTAGCTAAAGAGCGTTTCCCTCTGTTGTCTTCCAAGTCGTGGAACGAGGAAGTTTGAGAAAAGACCAACAGACCTTTTCCTTTGTTCTGAGGAGGAGGAGGAGGAATAGTCAACAGACTACCCCCAGTGGATTGCGCTGGAGCAACAGGGTGCTTGGAAAGAGGAGCAGAGTTTCTCCCCTTGCTGTGAGAAGAATGGAGATTAGCCAAAAGGCTATCCCTCTTAGACTGTGCCGGCACCGTTTGCGCAGGGGTTGAAGTGGCAGTAGGCGCACTGGTTGGTTGCGCATGAGAAGCTTTGACAGATGGCTTTTTGGCTACATACACTGTAGCTTGCGCAGCAGGAGTCTTGACTTCAGAGTGCTTGAGTTGCACTCTGGTTGATGGAGTGGTGGACTGCGCAGGAAGAGTTGCAGCCAACTGTGCCAGGGGAAGAGGAGTCTTGCACTTTGCCAGAACAGCATAGGAAGTGGTTTGTGCACTGGCAAGAGGAGCAGTATACTGCGCATGGGCAGTAGAGGCAACAGACTGTGCAGCAGTTTTGGGAGCAGAGACAGCAGACTGCGCAGAGGATTGTGCAGAGGACTTTGGAGTCCACACTGAACAGACTTTGCTCTTGGCAAAAGTTGCAGTGCGATGAGTAGTCCCGGAGTTGATCATCGCCTCGTAGGCCGTCTGGTTGACCTTTACAACCAGCGTCTTCTGCGTCTTTCCGATAGACGCAACGTCACATTGAGTTGTCACTTCCTCGTCGGAGGAGAAAGTCATCCCCAGCAGAATCGTTATTTTCTTTGCAAAAACAAAAGTGTTCTTTATTTCACAAACTTTGTAAGAAGATTACAATTGAATTCTGGTAAAGTACAGCTATAGAAATCCGATCTGAAGACGATCGCTTTATCCTTTGGACGATGTGAACTTTGAAGACGGTAGCCTCTGAAGAATGCAGCAGCACTTTGGCAAGAACTCCTGATCTCTGGTGATGATCTTGGATGATCTGATCTGATCTCTGATTCTCTCTCTGATCCCCATTATGATGGACTTGAAACTCTATTTATAGAAATAACTAATTAGTAGTTATTTCTGAATTGTGCAGAATGGATTGCGCAGGCATTGGACTGCGCAAGCAGCGAACTGCACTGGCAGTTACTCGATCGTGGGCCAACTGTATGAGACGCGTAGCATTGTTTGATTGAAATGCGCTTGGTCGTGTACAGACGGTTGCCACATAGAGAGCAATTGATGGCATGTATGCCACGTACAAAATGTCAGTTATCTTGATAGATTGCGCCACTTGAACTGCGCTAGCATCAGACTGCGCTTCCAATGGGTTGCACAAAAACTCGAATTGCGTTGAGGTTGAGCTGTCAGACCGCGCTGGCTTTTGGCAGCTAGACCATACTAGACAGCTGTCATGGCGGCGTGGCACAAGAAAGAACAGTTTCCTTGTTCTTCGGGCTGTCTGTTGTCAGAAGATCTGATTTTGTGTCAGGTAATGATGACGTTGCCACGTCAGCTAGCGCGCTTGAATGGGTGCGCAGTTCAGCTTGCGCAGTTGAGTTGTTGCGCAATCTGTCTCCTGTGCAGTTCATTTGAAGGATGCACAATTTGATTTTTATTGCTTCTTTGATGGGTGCAACTTGATTTTTAGGACCTACACCAATATCCCAACCAATCAATCCTCAAGATCACTCGCACCGATACTAACTCTCGCAACATGGACGTCTTGCCTAACTGCTAGGCTATGTCTTTAGGTTAAGGTCATTCGTCAGTATTGGAATCATAGTTCCCAAACAACAATATCAACACTGACCCCATCCTAAGGTCAAACCAAGTTGATAGTACGAGGTTTTCTACCCAAGCTCGCATCACTCTGATTTCTAAACTTCGAGCGTAGATTGCCTACACACATCCCAACATTTATCGCGCAGGGTCCGAGTCATTCAGCAAAGCCATCCTACGATAACTCACGTTTCAACCAATTCCTTGACATATCAATATCACTTCATTCATCAAGCCATTTCGTATAGTCTATTTATTCAAACACGTTCGACATAATACGCCTATCAATCCTTCCAAGTCAAGCACGCTACGACACAATTTATTGCTAAACCATAATTCAAATTTTATACTCCCTAAGTCATTTATCCCAATTTACGAAATCGATCACGAGGTCATCTGACTTAATAATACATTGCGCCCCGATCTCACGCGAGTCAGATTTTCTACGGTAGGCATGAATCACCATGCACGCTCCCGCGGGATAATCATCCTCATCGAGACGTAACTCTTGTTCGAGTCTAGACTAATTTATTCTCGATGCACAGATTGGACCTACTCAATCCTTAAGTTTATTTCATTCATCAATCGTAAGTCCTAACATCCTCAAATTTCCCTTTGTATCAAACCGACAAGTCGAGACAATCAAAGTTGTCGCATCCTAATTTTCCGAATTCGATCATTCCTGCGACATGAATCACCCTGTCAGCGCTCACGCAGAACGATCACCCCAAATCCGGTACAACGCATGTGCGAGGCTAGAGTTGCACTCGCGCAAGATAAGATCGTCGACGTTGTGGCTATCAATGTAACCATCAAGACACGATCATTTTCATCCAACATTCATCTCAATCAAAATCCTAAGTATAGCATCCAACCGAACAATAACATTTGTATGATCGTCATTCGTCGAGTCAGAGTACGCTCGAGTTATCGTATATCGATCTTTGATACGCCTCAATATTATCGATGATATGCGTAACCTGACGATCTTCCTTTGCAACCAATTTCGAGTCGTGTGAATGATGCCATCGTTCGACAGGATAATCTCCTCGACATTCAATTCAAGTTCGATCATTATCCCTTTATCTTAAGTCATCGACCAACGTATTTCCTCAATTCGCATCATTCTTGCTAACTCAATTATCGAACGACATCCATTCCAATCCTCAGAGTTATTGCGTAACTTCAAAATTCAACTTTTTCATGCACGCTATCTTTCCATCGTACTAACTTTCTCTATACGATTTCACCTATCGATTTCCTTTATCAAGTTATCCGTTCGCTACACCTTAACTTTTTTCTCGATTCGATTTAACCTAGTCAATCATCTTCATGTTTCATACTCGTGCAATCTCAATCCCGTGCACGTTCCGTGCGCGTCAATTCTAAGTTGTTTGAATAAACTCATCTAAATCTTCAAGACTACTACTTGTTCAACGACACTCAATCTAAGGCTTTGCATAACGCAACGTTTGCTGATAGACTCACCGACACCCCACATCCTCAATCAATCGATCGACATCCCTGAGGCTATCGCATACACCACTCAGGGATGAAGTCATTCAACAAATTCTCAACTTATCATTCGAATCAAAATCGAATTCTTTAAATTTTTTGTTCGAACCATTCCTCGAATTCCAAGCACGCTCATCTATATCGCATCGACGTTATCATCGCTCGATAGCACCCCTATCGATAGTCATCTCATTTACTCAATCAAGTCTAATTCATTCTAGCTCGAAACATTATGAATCCTGCACTCGACTCTGCTAGGGTCGACACAAATCTTTGGTGTATATGCCCAGCCCGACTTAGCCAACCGTGCTTACGCGAACCATCTTTTTGTTTTGTCAAAAACTATTCTCCTATATTTTGCAAAATAATTAGACTTATTGTATGGACATCCGTGGGACATTTGAGAGAGAGCGCACCAACGATATCAACTTTGCGAATGCAACACTTCAGAGTTTGCGGAAACAACAGAGTTAAAGAATTCAATCGATAGTCCAAGGACGTAAAGCGGTGCTCTGATAACATTATATCACGCTCCGCTCACGTAGGAGCAATCATCCTCGCTAAGACGTGATGCCATACGAGCCTAGATTGCGCTCGTGCAAGGCATGTTCCATAACGGCCGATTTCAGCGGCTGCGACGGGGTCGTCGCACAGAAGTTCCGTATAGAGACATTGAATAATAGCAGCGTAAATTAGAACAAAACATAAGTTATTCAATAGAATCTCTTTATTGATATTGAAACAAAGGTTACAAAGGGCGCAAGGCCAAGATTACAAGTCACTCAAGCTCACTCTTCTCACATTACAAGTCACTCAGCTCTCTCTCATCTCTCAAATACAAGTCTTGAGCCAGCGGATGATTCAGAAGACGATGTCAATACATTATGTCCAGTATAAGTCTTAAATACATGCGGCCGCACGCTTCGAATCGCCAAGGAACTCCGTGCTTCAACGCATCCAAGCGAGCTCCATGCCACGATCTTCTACCTGTGCCTGCATATAAAAACTATATGGGTGTTAGTACTCAACTGTACTGGTGGAATGAGCTCCTCGCCCACCCATACAAAACCAACACGTTAATTTACTTTGTGTGTAACATAGTCCCTTTTATAATTGTCTTTCTACTCTTTCCTTAGGATCGGTTTTAGGACAGATGCCTTAGCCTATTTTGTGTCTCAAGACCATTTCGTACTTGCAATCACTACACCAAAATAGATAATTTGTAACATTTTTTTTACAATTAGTAACGGTTATTACCGTGACAGTCTTGTAACGATAATAATCGTTACAATAAATAAAAAATCGTTACTAAAATTCAAATTTTAATTTTTTTAATCTTTTTAATTTTGGTGACACTAAAAATCGTTAGAATGAAAAAAAAATCCCTGCACTCATTTTTCATATATCCCGATACTGAAGTGTTTCAATTGAGAAAATTTCATTTCCCACAATAATTTTTGACTATTCCCTCTACTTCCCCTCTCTCTAGCTTTCCTCTCCACGACCAAATTCTCTTTCCTGCTACTAAATTTCTTCTTCTTGTTCTTCTTCTTCTTCTTCTTCTTTCCCCTCTCTCGAGCGCAGCTTCTAAGTCTCTACTTGCCCACCTCAAGGACAGGGCTTCGACATCTACAACGTCGAGATCGACGACGGTGTCATCCCCGTCGATCGCAACCCCTTCCAGCCGCTTTCTTGCTCGGCAACGAGGTTAGGGTTAGGGTTTTGTTCTATTTTGAGACTGATTTATTTTTCTCTTCACGGTCACGGTCATGGCGTCGACCGCCTCACTCAACGTCACGGTCGCGTCCACCTTAATCGATTTTCCTAAATAAAATATGAAAAAGATGTTATTTTGATCCATATTCCACTCATGGGAACAAGAGGTTCGCTTGAAGTCTAGTTAAGCTAGTCCGAGGGATCGAGAGGAGTTGATTGGAATTGGCTTGCTTGTTCGAGTGTCTCACATCCAATGAGGTTGACGAGATTAGACTTAGAGCGGCAACAAAAGAGGAATGGTTCTGAGTCGCATAGATCGGAGAAAGTCTTAGATATGTGCCAAGTGAAGGAGAGATGCAACTTGATCTTTGTGGGTCTTTCTTGAGAGATCCTTCCTTATCTTGATCCGCTGATGGCTATATTAGGTAGTACTGCTTCTTTTAACTTGATCCGCTGATGGGTATATTAGGTCCAAATTATTTCTTCTTTATTACGACAGTTCTTTCTTCAATGAAATGCAGTATGCAATAGGCTTGGTAGAAGCTGCTGCATAGCAGTCTTTTCTTCCTTATGTAGAGAATGTTAGACAACTAATTGGTGTTCTATTCATCTAGATATTATTAGAAATATTAGATGTTAATTACGTATGATAAATTAGGCTAGGTATATAGATATATGGGGGATTGGTGTGTCCTATGTATAGAAATTTTGGTGTATCAGTTACACAGGGAAACAGTGCAAGAGTACAACTGGGTTTGTGTCATAGGATCATGTGTGCGTGTGTATTTGGGTGTGTACACGTTTTACAGCACGATGTTGGGATGAACTTGTGTATGAACCTGTGGAAATTTTAGACACGCATCAGCTTCATCACCAGCGAGTGAGATTTTTCTCTCTTTTTTGATTCTCCAATTTATGGATTTTGTTTACTTACGTGGAGTTTGGTGATGTGTGTGTATTGTTGGTTTCACTAGGACACTTTAAAATTAACCCCGTGTCCGTATGTCGTCGCCGTGTCTGTATGTCAGTAACTCTAGAAAATCAATATTGTTCTGTTGGTTTTCAATTCGGTTTCTTTTTGGATTCTCCAACAATTGGTAGCTGATATTTTTTTTGTTTTTTTTTTAAGTTTTGATGTGGAGTTATTAGGCTGTAAGAAGCACAGACACTGAAAATTGGTGCGGCGTTCGTGCCGTCTGTCCAGAAATTTCAGACACGCATCAGGCATGACAGACACTTCAAAATAAGTGCCTTCTGACGTGTTGTTGTGCCCGTGCAACAAAATTATTTAGCTTATACAACTTGAATTTGTTTACTAAAATGAATTTGATACAGAGCGAGCGATAAGTGCCAGAGGGAGAAGATGAAGACTATTAACGGGGATGATCTGCTATGGGCAATGGCTACATTGGGATTCGAGGACTACATCGAGCCATTAAGGTTATATCTAGCAAAGTATAGGGAGGTATAAACTTCAGTCAAACTGTTATTAATTTAAATGTTTATAGGTAGCAAGAGGTTGTTTGTTTCAATTTTATAGATTTTTCTTATGTTTATCCCACTGACTGATTTCTTTTTCCTCTTTTGGGTATTATTTGACGCTCCATTCATGTGATGTAATGTAGATGGAGGTAACTTTTCTTCCTTTTGTTTCTTGCCTTTTTCATAATTTTGTCCTGTCATGTCGTGTTGTGCCGTGCTGCTTTGCAAATCCAAGAAAAACTTGATGATATATTAATATGAATTGTGATATTATTCCACTTCTGTGATATGAAGTTATGAACAAACACGCTTGCACAGCGCAGATAAAATGTTTCAGCCTTGATAATGGAATTGACCTCAAGATTTTAGTTTGATTAATTTTCACTTTACATTTTCTTTGACAAATGTTTCGTTTTTGTTGTTGCAGGGTGATAGTAAGGTATCTGCCAAGGGTGGAGAGGGTTCAGTCAGGAAAGACACAGGTGCGTTTCAAGGTGGAACTCAATCTGGTTTCAGCTCCCAGGGAGAGTACAAGGTATCATCTCCTATGTTATCTATGTAGCTTGAGCTACTTTGAAAATTTCTGTACAAAGATTAGATTTTTGACTTGTTAGTTTGTTCCTTGTAAATGACATTAGCAGTTGGTGCAACAGGGTTCTTTTACGCAAGGCATGAGCTACATGCAACACCAGGTTGTCCACTTTCATTCCTTTCCTCTACTTATAGTGATTACAATGTTCCTACATACATGTTGTTAGTCTTCCTTTAGAAGGTCTTGGTTAACAAAAGGTAGCTGAACTCTTCAACAAGGCAAGAGAAAGTTTATTGATATTTGGATGAAAGCGCGTGGAAATGTGCTAGATTATGTATTTTGTTCATGTAACTTGTCTAAAGTTTGATGTGAAGACACTTTCGAAGAGAGGATTAAGACTCTTGTTTGTTTAGAGGGACATGGGTTTAATGTGGAGCATCTACAAACCCCCTGGAGGAATTGCAAAGGACAAAAGGCTAGGTTGCACGGACCTTGGCCCACTAGAGAACAAATTGGTGATTTGTTGAGGTTTAATGTTTTTGATTGAGGATGTAGGCTTGAGTCATGAAAACAGCCTCTCCATATAATGGCTAAGGTTGTGTACATCTTAACTCTATTTAACTCTACTCTAGATTTAAAATGTTTGAGAGGAGTATACAAGAAAAAACTGAATCAATAATTTATCCAATTTAGGAAGAATAAGTATAGTGCCTACATGGAACAATCTTAGGGATCAATTTCGCTAGCAGATAATTCATTTAGAAAGTTATGTAGACTTCACATATAACAGATTAAAAAATTAATTACATGAGAACACAAAGTTGACTTTGCTAGAAAGTGCCAAAAAAGAATAATGGTAACACAATCTTATATACCATTATAAACTTTTATATCACAGTTGCTACTCATGCTTATGTATTTATTTTATGAAGAATGAAGGTATGCTTACTAAACTGTGTCTATTACTTGTAGAAGATAGTATTAAAGGTCTTTATAGTTTATACAAAGAACTAACAAGGGTTAGATGCACAAAAGACAGGGCCCTAATACTTACAAATTTAATCATAAAGAATTATAAAGTGAATCAAGTGTTGCGTGTTAGAGTTTGTGAAAGGATTGATTTCATTTGTTTGGCCCAAGTTTATTCATAAACGATATTACATAGGAGGCATCATCCTTTCAAATGTGGACTATAAGAGCTAAAAGAACCAAAAGCTAAAAAAGAGTATGCCTAAGGCAATTGTATTATAGTTAACAATCCCTTGTCCCTCAAACTCACAATGGGTCAATCATATCCATGTTATACTTTTACGTGTTGTCATGAGGTTTGTTCTAGATTTCTCCGTATTTTAAGAGGCACAAGCCTACTTTAGTCACCTGACCTGAACAATGCAAATATGCAAATACCACTCTATTTAACTCTTTGGAACCTACCTACCTCCATGGTCGATACCTTGATGGCTTAAGTGTACAAGATGGAGTATGTTGCACATGTCCCAGACTAGATTCCACAAGCATTTGAGTGCTAAATGAGTAATTGGCTACCATTTCTGGAATATTGAACTTCTCTCATTAATGGGACTGTTGGAAAAATGCTCATTGTCCATTTAATGTTTCAGCTGTAAAATAGTTTTCAGTTATTGCTTTGCTTATTGTACATGATTTTGTACCTTACATGTGTCCTAGACCAGAGTCTGCGGTCACTAGTGAATCATTATTGATGTCTTCTAGCATTTGATGGGCAGTCGGTCACCATTTACAGGTTTATTTCACTTTTCTCCTTGATGGGCCTGTTGGGAAAATCCTTGGAAGGTTTCAGGTTCAAATTTTCTTTTTTCTGCTATGTCTGGTGAGCTAACTTCGTTATTTGATTTTGTGCATGGCTGAGAGGATGGTCTGGATTTGTGAGTTTGATATGTCAGAGTTCTAGCTATGTAAACTTGCAAGACCAGAATGTGTTCTACCTGGATCCTCATCACTGGTCAATGTTGTACCAAAGAATGGAGCCTTATGAGCAAAACCAATTGCAGGTAACAATCACCAGCAAGCAATTGAAATAAACCAAAATACTATCATATCTAAGTCATATAGTAGTGAAAGATTGGAGGACCTGAAAGTTGATGTAGCTGGTGAATTGAGCAAGGCCATGGTTATGGTATAGCTTCTTTTTTCTATAACAGTATGATTGTTACAATTGATGTGTAGAAATGAAGACACCTTAATCTCTATGGGTGTATGCACGTGTGCTTTTGCCTTGCATTCATACTGCATTTTCTATTATTTGAATGGATGAGCTAAAGGTTAGTATTGTCAAGGCAATAAAGGGAGCTCTTTTCTTCCATAGTCACTTAGTAAATGTCTAAGAGTTTATTTTCATCCAAGAAAAGTTGTTTAGCCTATTTTTTTCTTCCCTATAAGACTGATGTTAAAACCCATCTTCATGACACTACCAATCGTTTACTGTTGTATTGTTAATACCTTGGTACCTTTGTATAAATGAGATTCTTTTTGACCCTATAAGAGGATTGGAAGAAGAAGCTTGTAGAGGTTGGAGGAAAGTTCCATTCTAAAATAACTAAAGGCACGCTCTATTATTGGAAAACTACTATGAACTTTTTTTTTCTTGAATCAAATGGAGAATTTCATACATGCTTGCAACAATTTGAGTTGTCTCATTGGAACCTTTTTCTGATTCATATATACTAGCTGTCTAGTTGTATGTGGAGAGGCAAACAATTTAGAATTTCACATCAGTAATGGCTTGGGCTACATTGACTTCAAACAAAATGGCTTGGCACACAAGTGTTCACAATCTTGATTGTAAATATGACCAAGGAAGGGGTCATTGACCCCTCCATATTTCTCTCGCTAACTTATCTTCATATCAGGAACCTTTTTGATTCTTTATTGTGTTCTATAGGTGTGTGGCAAGAGTCAGATAGCTTTAAGGATGAGGGAATGGGGCCAATCCATCCCAAGTGGAAGGGAATCCACCAGAATGACTCAAGAGAAGATTTTTCTTGCAACAGGTAGTCTAGTTAATTCATTCATTATAACTACTTTCTCTTATTTGCAACAAGTGGATAAATAAATAATTCTCTATTTATTTTAGGTTTGCTTCTTACTTCATTACCACTAAACATACATCAAAATCACTTCCTATTAGGATCCCATTTGCTGCATCACCTGGAAAGGCATTTGCTCAACTCATATAATTCCACTATTATCTAAATATAATAGCAATAAGTCAAGCATGACAATTTTACCCTTTTTTGGTTCTATGAGAAACATTTGGGTTTGATCCATGCAAGTATAAACATATATTTCAGGAGTAGGAGGGACTATATAGTAAGCCTTGGAAGTTAGAAGTTAGGACTATATGCTAAGCCTTGGACGTTATGACCAAGTTTATGCACAATTCAGCAAGAGTTAAGATATGAACTACCTCATGGTAAATTGATCTTCAACATTCATAAAGGAGAAGGTATACACTAAATAATCAGGTACGAGGAAAAAACAAGCTACTTGCCACAACAAACCCCCAAAATATATCAGAAACCTAGAATACCAGATTGCTTTTGTTCAACAATAACCTAGTACAATAGGATAAATGGCCTATATTACTCAGTGAATATAAGTTAACCTACTATTTCTGGAACAAATGTCTCAGTACAACAAGATATAGGGTATACTTCGTAAAGTTGATACAATCTAAAACTGCTGGACAATGGAGAACCCTACTAACTCTTAATTATTAAAAACAAGCTCGTCTTTGTAATCGACTGATCGAAGTATCTTGAATGCTCGTCTTTAGTTGACTAATTAATCAACAATTCATGTTTATTTGTGGTAACTCATATTATTCTTTTATGTTTGCTGAAATGAATATGGATTGGCCTTTGATACTCAAAATAGCACTTGGAGCGGCAAGGTGCCTGACATATCTCCATTCCAGCTCAGCATTTGGAATCCTTATTGTCCTTGCGGTTTCATGATGAAATACTATAGACCCTCAATTTGTTTTAAGGACAGCAATATGTGGTTATTTTAAACTAGTTGTCTTTTGAGTACTGCTATTCATATATTGTCATAGACAGAACAATTGAAAATGTTACACATTAGAAACCAAGACCAAGGTTCAAGTAGAACAACTCAAGTCAGGAAAACTCTACTTAGTTTTTGCATCTTTGTTGGCAAAAGAAAGAGCCTTATACCTAGCAAAGTGATAGACTACTGGTCACCGTCTGCCATGTATTTATAATACAAAGTGTATGAATATAGAAAAAGAGTATCATAGTCATAACATATATGAATTTGATGAAGAACAAAAGAAGAATTCCAGAAGTTAACAGAACTGAGTTTACCTTTTAATTAACACCATCATATTGATATGTAGATGCTTCTTTTTCACCATTACTTATGTGTTATAGTGCTACTGTTGCTAAGAAACTTAACCAAATTGGGCATTATTGTTCTCTTCTTAATAGTAAAGGATGGAGATTTAGCATGATGGCTAACTGCATGAGAGACAGAAGACCTTCGTATGTTCGACTTTCTTGTTGTTGTAATTGATGCTCTATTCTCCTTAACGGGTTCTCTTGGTGTCCTTGCCTGTTGTTCAAGGTTTAATCACTCATCTTCATCTGCATTCCTCATTTCATTTTCTGTTGTATTTTGATCTATCAATGGTTCTTCCGTCTTGGGAAGCTCTTCCTTTTCAATAAGTATAAGCTCTTTAATTCTCTTCTCAATAACTGCACGTCTCGTTAGTACATACCTCTTGTCCTTCCGCCTTCAATGCCTCTATCCAAGCTCGACTCGCCTCTACCTTCTTGTCAGCAACAACTTATGCAGATGTTGTACTATTTGTCAGGTACTCTTACTCGGCTTTAGAGATGGTTATGGTACATGATTTCATAGACAAGGCAGCAGCTCTATTCTTTATTGCCCATTCATCGATATCAACGTCTTTCATCTTCTTGATAGCGATAACTTCAGATTCATTTGCAGCTGCTAGCTCTCGAATTGATGTTAACCGAATATAACTTTTAGGTGGTAATATTTTGTGCTTTTATATAGAATAGTATGTGTCATGAACTGGAGAGTGAAGCACGGTGAGAATACGTTGCAGTATAATATCATTCACTGTGAATCAACAATAATTTGGAAGGAACTCGACTATCCTGGTAATTTTTTATTGTCATCGAGATTATCAGAATCACAAGTGGAATATGTAGTTACCCATCTGTTCTGTCTTTTTCTTTTCGTTTCTTTTTTTGAGATAGTGTTACCAGTTCTTCTACTCATATTAATACTTTCATACGGCTAATTTTCTGACCCCAGGTGCTGATTACTTAACCTATCATGTTATCCCAGCACTTCGAGCGGTAAGGGGGCTGACATATCTCCATTCTAGCTCAGCTGTTGGGATAGAGGCATATCTTGTAAATGGACTGCTACTTCTCTGAAGAGGCTCATCATAAAAACTAGAGAGTAGTTAGTGTATCTATAATAGAGGAATGTTTTTTTTTTCCTTTTGTGTTTGTGTTGAGAAGAGAATGGTTGTTCTCCTTTGTGTCCATCTTGAGGGTTTAAATATTGTAATGTTATGAGTTGTATACAACTATTGCAATATGAATTTAAATTTATGTGCATATTGATAAGACTTCATCTTCGGTTATCTATTGCTCTTAAGCCTATTGAATATAGGTTAATGGATAATATTAAAATTATATTTTTTTCAGAAAAATATATATTGGTAACGGTTATAATCGTTACAAAAGTGAAAAATAAGTAACGCAATAGTACATTTTTGTAACGGTAATAACTGTTACAAAAATAAAATTAGTCACGATAATAACCATGACAAAAAGCGTTACAAGAGTTTATTTTCGTAACGGTAATAACTGTGACGA